>JAQFZO010000343.1:0-27359 GCA_034695885.1 Geophilus flavus
AAATGTCATAGCTTTTCCCCATAGACTCCCATGTTGAGTAAAACGGTCACTGAGTTCACAGAAGTAAAGGCAGATCCACTTCCCAACCAAAAAAGACCCCGGATGTCAAAGTTGGGAAGCACTAAGTTTACGTCTTTTATTGTGTGGGTTGAGTCCTCTCGGTCGTAGATGCACAAAGTATAAGGCCCGGCACAAATGGGCGCTTAAGCTCAAGCGTAAGCCAAAACCAAAACTGTTAGATCAGTGCTGGAGACCATTTTTTTTTTTAAGTGTGCATGTGTTCACGCTTAAAAATCAAAAAATTTGGATTCACAGAAATTACGCCTCAAAACCAAGCGTGAAGTGTAAGCACAAGCACAAGCGCCCACTTTCACCGGGCCTTAGATCATGGTGTGCCCCATCTGAAAACCTGTACATCCTGTGGATAAATTTATTAAATGTTAGGTCGAGTATAAAGGTGATTTAGACGCAAAATCACTCATTTTTCATTATGTATTTAAGTACAAAACGTTCTTACAAACCAGTACAAAGTAATAAACCAATATTGTCATACAAAGTAGTTTTGACTAATTACAAATATTTTTTATACAAAACTAACCTAAATTTTGAAATGTACACCATTTAATCTCCATGTACCATAAACACTTTAGAAGTGCATAATTTTTTCAATTGAGATTTTCTTATTTGGCAGTGTGCAATTATTCTTTTTTGTCTTGTCCACAATTTAAAATAAAAAATAAAAACAATAAATAATAATTAAGAATCTGGACAAGACATTTGCTGCCTTCTTGTGTAGGCAGTAAATCAATAAAACACTTCTCTTCTACAATGAAATGTCAAAAGTGTGACTATTGAAATCAAACACTTTTACGCACTATTCAAAAAAATTTTAAAGTTTAAGCACTTTTGACTAAGTCTATTCGGGATCCATGTCTCCTCTTCGATTTCCACCATCTGAAATATTACACACGTCATCAAACCAATTTTCTTATTTTTATTTTTATTTATTTTACTTTTTTCTGCACATGTTGGTCCAATCCATCCATGTGGGCAAAAACATTGACCATTTACACTATCACAAACTCCACTATGCAAACACTCACAACTCAATTGACAGTTAACTCCATATTTATTCTCAGGACAATCTAGAACAAAAAGTAAATAAAAAATTTAGTTTAGTGGTTAATCGACTTAGTTCAGCTCAGCTTACGTTGTCTGCATTTAGCGCCCATAAAACCCGGTGGGCATTCACATACACCGGTTTCTCTGTCACAAGGGTAGTCAGCACAATCACATTCTTGTGAACAGAAAGATCCGTATGTCCCAAGTTCGCATTCTGTCGAAACAAATTCGTGAGAAATTTTAATTTTATAAAAAAATAAATATATGGAATCAAACCTTTTTCACATTTCGGTCCCATGTATCCGGGTAAACACAAACATTGACCAGTTACGTGGTCGCACTCGGCATTATTAACGCACTCGCATTTACGGTTGCAATATGAACCATATAATCCTTCCGGACATTCTTTAGAAATGAATAAAATTTCAGAAAATCGTAGTTTGTGACTTTTAAAAATATTGCAAACCATGTTCACACAGATGGCCCAAATATCCGTCATGACAATGACAACAACCAGTTTCGCCATCACAAGTTGAATTATTTTGACAAAGACATTCGTGATTACAATCTGCTCCAAATTTCCCTGGTGGACAAGCTGTAAAACAACAGAAAGTAAATTTATGGGTAATTTGCAGTTTTTAAGACCTAGCAATACATCTTTGGCAATGAATTCCAGTCCAGCCGGCCGTGCACTGACATTCACCAGTAACTTTATCGCAATGACCTCCGTTTGCACATTGGCATATACCCGTACATCCCTTTCCGTACAGTCCATCCGCACACACTAAATGAAATAAAAGGATTTACAACTTATTGAAAGATTACAATAAAGACAAAAGCTAGGTTCCCACTTGTCAGAATTTATTCATTTTACTTAAGTCACGCTCCTGCAAAGTAGAACATGTACTACAATTCCCATTAACGTCTTTCGCACATGATAGGGTGTTTCAGAATCCTCTCAGCTTAAGGATTTCAAATATCCACCTCCGAATGCTCGCTAATGAGCGCAACCACGCGAAAATTGTAGTTCTCGCAAACGTGCATCACATTTGCACAAAGATGATGATAAAGGACGTTAACAGATATTTTACTGAACATGACACTATTGCCAACATCAACTCTCCTCAGAATGGAAATAAAGTAAGAAAAATGAATAATTCTGATAGAAACTGAGGTTAAGCATAAAAATTACCTTGTTCGCAGTGTTCGCCTGTGAAACCAGGGGAACAAGTGCAAACACCTGTCGAACTATTACAAGATCCACCATTGAAACAGGTACATGTCGAATTGCAATTTAGTCCGAAATGCGACGGAGGACATCCTGGAAACCGAATATCATTAACAACATTAAAAACAAAAACCCCCAAAAAAATGAAATTAATTTACTCTGTGTGCATCTAGGTCCGACAAATCCCGGTTCGCATTCGCATAAACCAGTGATGGGACTGCAATAACCTTGATTTTGACATTGACACGTCTCATCGCAATTAACTCCGAATAACCCAGGTGGACAACCTTCGAACGAGACAAAATAGAAATTAATCTCAAAGACATAATAATTACGTGTGTCTAAATAATACCTCTCGTACACTGTCTCCCTTGGTGGCCGGGTTTGCAGGTACATTCCCCACTTACTGCATCACAATTGGCTCCTCTTGGACATTGACAAATATTACTGCAGTTTTCTCCATAAAATCCTTTAGGGCATGCTTTGAAATATCATAATTCATATTTTTTAAAAAAGACAAGATGAAATTAACACTCATAATATTTTATATACCTTTATTGCATTGACGCCCACTCGTACCGACTGGACACGAACATTTCCCGGTTACATGATCACAGGGTATGGCTGCAGGACAGTTGCATTTTTGATGACAGTTACGACCGAAATAACCTTTGGAACACGCTGGCAGGAAAGAATAAAAAGGTCAGTAATAAAATTTCAATATAAACTTACGAGTGTTTTACGTTTATGACATTTATGTCCATGGAACCCATCGGCGCATTCACAAGCGCCACTAATTTTATTACAAGTACCATGGTCGCAATTGCATACTTCGGAACAATTTGTCCCGTAAAATCCTGTGGGGCATTCTGAAATGCATGGTGAAATATTTTTATCATTAAAATTTCCTTAGAAGATTTGTTGAAGATTTTAATTACCGAGTTCACAGTATTTGCCGTGAGATCCAGGTGGGCAGTGACAGACGCCGTTAAATCGATCACATTCCACGTGTAGTGGACACTGACAACGATGCGAACAATTCACACCGTGAAATCCAGAAGGACAACCTAATAGCGCAATAAATGAAAGTGATTTAAGAGAATTTGTTTACTAAAATTGTTGATGTTCTTACGGTCATCGCACGATTTTCCCGTCCAACCTTTGTTGCATAAACATTCACCGGTTACATGATCGCAATCAGCCGCATTGTGACACACGCATCGTTGTATACAACCCGTTCCGTAGTAATCCTTCGGGCATTCTACAAAGAAAGAAAGAAAATTCTGTTTTTTAATAAATAGAACGGAAGTGAAATTTTTAAAACAATTTTTAACCTGAGGTTTCATACTTTGACTGCACGTTCTTCCAGTGAATCCAGCTTTGCAAACACACGTTCCTGTGACTCGGTCACACATTCCTCCGTTTTCACAATTGCATTCATTTTCACAGTTGGCGCCCCATAATCCATTTGGGCAAACTGTCAAAAAATTTATTAAAAAAAATTGTTTTTTCATATTTATTGAAGAATTTTCAAACCGTTTTTGCATTTTGGTCCAAACGTTCCAGGAGCGCATTCGCACGCTCCAGTGACGGGGTTGCATCGAGCATCCGAAGCACAATTGCAGCTTCTGACGCAATTAATTCCGTACTGTCCATCAGGGCAAGGGAGATGGCAATTTCTACCCCTCCAACCAGAAGGGCATTGACACGAACCTGATATGTGATCACACACTCCTCCATTTTGACAAGTGCATTTTTGTTTACATGCCGCCCCATAGAAGCCTTGTTGACATGCTGTAGGGGGAAAAAATTGCTTGATATCAGAAAAAAAATAAACAAAAACTCGAGTGTTTTATCGAGAAAAGTTAAATCAAATATACCTTGGTCGCAATGAGAACCCCGCCAACCTGGTGAGCAAATACAGTCTCCCGTTACCCGATCACAATCACCACCATTCAAGCAATGACAGAATTTAGTACAACTGGGACCGTAGAAACCAGGCGAACAGGCTACAATAAAATAAATTAAGTCAGTGCAAATAATTTTTTAAACAAAAAAATTGTTGATTTATTACGTCTGTCGCAGTGAGTTCCAGTCCAGCCTGAAGTGCATGTGCAATCTCCCGTCGAAGAATCACATTCTGCCCCATTTTGACATAAACATTGGGATAGACAGTCGTGTCCGTATCGACCGTTAGGGCACCCTAAAAAAGATTCAGTATAGTAAATATTGCTAAATGCTATCTAAAATAGTCGGTGGGTTCACAAACTATTTACACAAATACTGTTTAAGGGCAATTTGCGAGTACATGCGTAAAAGAAAATGGTGGATTAATGCAATAGATCGAGAAAATGATGACTGGAGACTAGTGGGAGATGTATAAAGTACTTTTATCAATGCGTCGACGGCATAAACTGAAATGTTCAAATCAGATTGAGTAAATTTAGTGTATATTCTCAGTTTCACACAGAGCACACTGGCACAAGTCATCATTTTCTCAGTAAATCTCAGTCTGATCTGCTATTTTATTTTAGTCATTTACACAAAAAATCGCCCTAAACAGACTGTTTGTGTAACTACTTTGTGAATCCAGCTTTTAATTTTTAGTTACGCTGATCGCAGTTCTTTCCGAAAAATCCAGACGGACACACACATTGCCCCGTCATGGAATTACATGTTGCTTCATTTTCACAAGTGCAAGTCGAAAGACAGCTTTTACCATAAAGACCACTCGGACACGCTGAAATTTACAATATAAAATTTTAAAAAACTCACTTCAGTTCATCAATTTTTCCCTCGCACCTATGGAACAGTCTTCTCCCATCATTCCTGGAGGGCACAAACAGATTCCCGTGACTGGATCACACTTCCTCACACCGCACGAACACATTAACATACAATTAGGACCAAACTTTCCATCGTCGCAAACTAATTGAAAGATAAAAAAAATTAGAAAAAATTGATTTTTTTTCTCTTCATCTCTAATTACCTTGATTGCATTCAGGACCAGTAAACCCTGCAGGACATTTTCGAAAACAAACTCCGGTTGCTGGATCGCACTTAGCCCCGTCAGCACATTGACATGTAAGTTGACAGTTAGCACCCCAGCTGCCAATAGGACAAGTGCTATTACATTTTTTTCCGGAGAACCCTGACTTACACACGCATTTACCGTTCTAAATAAATAAACAACAGCGTGATTAAAACGCTGCGTAGTCCGTTTGAACTTGAAAATTCACCTTTGGTTCACATTTTAATGTGTTATCTTTCTCACAGTTACACTTGTGCCTGCAATTTGGGCCGTACGTGTCCTGGGGACAGGGTTTGTTGCAATTAGGGCCGAATAAACCCGGATCACATTCGCAAAATCCCCATATCCGGTCGCATCTACGACAGTTTGATGGGCAAGTGCGATTACAGTGCTTTCCATAGTAGCCTATAAAAAAAGAAATAAATTTTATAAAATAAAAAAATCTGATTGTAAAAGTTCAAGGGTAGTTTTACCTGCAGGACATCCAATTTCGCAGTAAGTGCCCGTTATGCCTTTTGGGCAATGGCATTTTCCAAATACTGGATCGCATTTCCCACCATTACGACAACGACACATCTGACTGCAGTCTGGGCCATAAAATCCCTTAAAATAATAACTCTCTGTATAAAAAAATGAAATCTACATGTAGAAAAAAAATTATACCTGCGGACAAGTTGCATTACAAATTAATCCCATGTATCCCGCTGGACATTCACATTTAGTCTGCCTTAAATTACACTGGCCTCCATTTTGACAATCACTGCAGGTGAATTCACAATCATCACCAAATCTACTGGGTTCACATTCTGCGGAAACAAAAATTTCGAATTTTATACAGCCACATTTAAAAAAAAAAAAAAGTGATGTCAGAAGATTACTTCAGTATAAAGAGTGGTGTCACTACCAAAAACCGTCACCTATTAATATTATCTCTCATCTAATATTTATAATCATAAATCTTAGGCTATTTGTTAGTGACTCTCTAGCGATTCTCTTTAACTGCAGTAAATTACTATCAGAGGGCACTTTATTACAACTTCTTCTGACCTTGTCTCACTCCTGCATCCAAAAACTCCAAGACTTGGTTCTGATTTTCAAAGATTGGCTCAACAGTCATTGGAGTCGGTTCGTATTCGATAGGTGGAAAAATGTTATTAGTATCGCTCGTACCGGGACGATAAGCTGGTCTCGTGTCTGGTAAATCCCATCGATTTGGGACTGGATCTATTACCACTGGAAAAAAAATGGCATGACTTTTATTATAGTGCGCCCACACGTTTCTTTGAATTTTATCGCCCCGCACGCTGATTAATTACTCATAAAAGTCATGCAAATTAGTAAAATTAAATAAATTAGTTACCATCACACGAGTAACCGTCCGCATTGAGCGTATACCCTGAACTACAATTGCAATTATAGCCTCCGTAGGTATTTTGACATTCCTGTTGACATTTAGAAATTTCCCATTTACATTCATCAATATCTGAAGGGTCAAAATTAAAGGATTTTCTTTAAACCAATTAACATATTTAAAGTTAAAAAAATTATAAACTTACCATCACACGTCCTTAAGTCGGCCCTTAATTCAAAACCGTCTTGACAGGTACAAACTGGAGAACCGGCAGGTGATGAAGTACATGTGTGATGACACCCACCGTTGTTTTCCAAACATGGATCAACTGGCTTGATTTCTAAAAAAAAAAAAAAAAAATTTAAAAAAAAATTTAAAAATTAAAAATTCAGAGTTACATAAACGGTCTAATAGGTAACCTTGTAAAACAACTTTTTTTAATTATGCAGTTTAAGGTAATAGCGAATAATTAATCAGCCCCATAGCGCCAACATGCCTAATTTATCAGAATTTTCTGGAATTAGTCTCTCACTTATCCATTTTTTAGTAGAGAAACATTATAGATGTTTTGCAGGGCAGCTTAGTTTTGTCCATTCCAATGCACACCCTGACCTAATTTCACAGTATAATATTTATGGCCAAAGTAAAAAGACATTTGAAAAAAACTTATAATTATCTTATCACGATAAAACTTTACTCTGTAATTAAGTTTAATCAAAAAAAAACTTATTTACCCTTGCAAGTACGCCTATCTTCGTTGAGCTCATAATTTGAGTTGCATTGGCACATGTAAGAACCTATAGTGTTGTGACATAACTGATCGCAAGGACCGTAGATCTCGCATTCATTAATATCTGCAAAAAAGGAGGAAAAAGTGGTTTTGAGTTTCATCTGACGAGATGGGCAGAACCGATAAATTACCTTCACATGTTTTTCCATTGCGTGCCAATTTATAACCAGGAAAACATTTGCATTTAGCCCGACCTCTGATAACTTCACATTTATGCAAACAGCCGCCATTATTGACTTGACAAGGATTCCCTCCTGTGTATTTGCAAATGAAACAAGTTTAAAATACAAGCGTATAAAGGTGAAATGCGGAAATCGCGGAATCTCGAAATACTCACTGCAATTGCGTCCGTCGAGAAGTAATCTGAAACCGGGTCGACACGAACACGTAACTCCGTTATTTGCATCTTCACAAATATGTTGACAATTGCCATTATTTATGCTGCATTTGGATGCGGCTGGAAATAGTTTTTTTTCACAAAGGAAAATGTCACGTGTTATGGAATGTTAACTTTCTCGTTTAGGGGTAAATTAAGTTTTCTGTCACGTCCGAGTTGACAGACTACTGATTAAAGTAGCTATTCCATAGAGTAAATAGGGACTGTTTACCCTAAAGGTTGGCATCCGGCCACTTTTGAACCTTACTGGCTGATTGCCAAACATAGATTCATACGACTATTCTCTTTAAATTAGCGTATCCTTGTGAACGAATCAATTATCACCCCAAAGTCTTAAATTATGCGCTCCCACTTATCTTTAAGCACACAAGAAAACCGTCAAATTATTATTACAACTTATATGCATGATTGCAGTAATAAAAATTCATAATAATACACTCACCGATACAAGTTCTTCCATCCATATGCAACTTCTGACCACTTAAGCATTCACAATGAAAACTGCCTGCAGTGTTTACGCATAATTCCTGACAACCTCCATTATGGATCTGGCATTCGTCGACATCTTTTGGTGATGATCATTTTTAAAGCATATAAAATATTAGGCTATTTACGGTGATGTAATTAATCGAGTCACCTTGACACTGTCTTCCATCACTCGCCAAATGATACCCTGTTCTGCATTTGCAGAAGAAACTTCCGTAGGTGTTGCAACAGTTGTGGTCGCATCCACCGTTACCTGTTGCGCATTCATTGATATCTGGAAAGGGAGAATTTGTCATCGTTTACTCGAAGTAAAATATAGCTATAGACTAATCTTTTCTTTCAAATAATTTTTGTAAATGACCAAACGTCATCCTGAAGTGATTAACATATTTAATTACAGTGTATAACCTTGGCATTCTAGACTTAAGTTGAAACCAAGATTATGATCTCGAGTTAATTTGTAATCCCAACACTTCATTCAAACTCATCGGGACAGAAAATAAATTACAGTGATAACATAAAAATTACCATAAATCAAGAAATGTATTTAAAAAAGAAAAAATAGAAAAAGTATTTTAAATTTCACTACTGAAATGTCGATTTTTTCAATTTATACAGTTACCGGAAATTATTTATCTAATTATATAAGAGATGATAATTTACGGTCTCGAACAAACTGTTAATTGTCTTAAATCTCAAGTCTCATATTTCACTGAAGGGTAGAAAATTCGAAGGAAGGAAAAAAGTTAAATCAGAAAATTGGAGTAAGTTTCTCCGTTTTTTTTTGACATCCTTCTTCATTTCTTTTTTTAATGATGACTTAATCTACTTCCTGATTATGCGTAAATAAATTATTACATAATTGCAAATTATTTTCCGTTTGGCTTAACTCGGCTTTAAATTAAAACACGTGTTGGCAAGTTTGTTTAAAATTTTTTCTATTTTTTTGCCAAAGTCAACTTTAAACTGTACATCTTAACTTAACCATTGCTGTTAGTACTCCCAACTTAAAAACCAATAAACAGATTTTTCTTTATTTTCATGCAAGGGAAAATGTTTGAAAGCTTTTACTTAAACTATTTTGAAATGCACAAATAAACCATTGAAAAATAAACCCATAAAAAACACGACTACCCTTTTTTAGTGATTTATGGTTTAATTATCTTAAGGTTATTAAGAGAAAGTAATTTACAAATTTCGTACAACTCTCACAGCAGTTTCCAATGGTTTTATACTCGTATAGAGTGATGACACTTTCATGAAAAAAATCTATTTTGAACACTGCTGCGTTATTTATTATCGTCATAAAATAATCAAACAAACCTCTTTAAGTGGGTCCTATTAGAACATCATTAAACGAACTTTCAACCAAAAAATAGCTAAAGTTTTTCACCCCAAGAAAAAAAAAATAAAAAAAAAAATAAAAGTGCAGTTGTTAACGACAAATTCAATTTCTGTCTCGAGCATCCATTTTTAGCCCTGTGTGGTCCTTGTCCTTCTAAAAATCAATTTCTGATTTTCAGAACAAGCATGAAATTCATTCCATGAAAAGGTTTCAGTTAATGTCACGGATTATATTAACCTTTGAAGCCTTAGATTTATTAGAGAGAAGAAGACGGGAAAAAACGGAATAGAAATGTTTACATAATGTAACCAAAATGGCTCATTTAAAGGCCCAAAAGCTCCGACCTGATTTTAAAGATTTGATTGAGAAAGAAAGTTGTTGCTTACAGTAGTCGACTAATCCAGATTGAAAGTTGCTGACACGTTCGTTGTTTTATTCACAAAGACTTTCCATAACTAAATCTGACATTTGGCAAACACGTTGACATAATTTTACATAATAAACTCTTATTTTAGCTCATAACTAAAATACTTATCCTAAAAAAAAAGCATCAACAAAAAAAAATATAATAATTTACAAATTTAATTTGTTAAGCCTCATAAAACATCATGAATGTCACTTTCAATAATAAACTTAAATAAATAATCTCAATCCCTTTGGTCAATATCTAACGGCTAGAAAAAAAAGTTCATTGTATTTTTTAATTAATTTAAACGAGTTTTCTGCTTAAAAAATAAACAAAACAACATTAAAAATACATAAAATGTTGTTTTACTACCCATCTTTTATTTAAAAAATGGTGATATACCATGAATGGAGGTGAATTACCAGTCTGATTCCAGACACGTTTCGTCAAATTGGTTTCAAACATTATAATGATACCCTACATCAAGGGTAGAGCAGAATTTTTAAATTTTTTTGTTTTAGTGTATGTTAAGTACAGTATAAGGCAATGTAAAGTCAGAGTGGTGTATTGCAGAGAAACATGAATTTTTTTTTTTTTAGTAAAAATAATACTGAGGGCATTATTATTATTTTTCACGTCTAAACCAATGACATGTAAATTTCTTAAGTATATATTCTCGTCTTTTTGATAGAACTCCCTTGGAAATGCATACAAATGAACCTTTGGAACAGATTTGTCAAAAATAAATTCACTTTCCACAACGAGTACAAATCGCTTTATACTAAAGTGGTTTTTAAATGAACTTTTTGTGTCCATCGACGTGACACAAATTGTAATAGATTGATCAACTTTAAATGTTCACTTACCATACTGGCATCTCGGACCGTGAAAGCCAACTGAACACCTACACATTCTGCCATATGAGTTACATCTGGCTCCGTGAAAGCAAACTCCAGTTTGACATTGTGCTGCAATGATTAAAATAAGTGTTGTGTAGTAAAAATGTTGGTTCAAGTAATAAGCCATTTGCTAAAAATGGTTAAAATTGCTTATTTAAAATCGAGTTCATGGGCTTGGAGTGACATGCGTGCTAATCACACTCAAGTTGAACTTCAAGTGTCTCACTTGTCTCCTCTTATAAGCTCGCAATGTTTTTGTCTAACCAATAAACGTGCAGCTAACAATTTTAAGATAAATGAAGGCCAATGAGAGTAAGGAATAGAAAATTTTAAAAGCACTAAATACAAATAGATTTTTTTTTTCCTCACACTTTTTTTTTTATGCTGACATAACAAGTGATAGGTTGTGATTTATAAGTATTAACATTTATTTTTAATTGGGTTTAATTAATTAAGTTTTTTTTTACTTGCTGCCAAGTTACCCCAATTAAAATTCACCAACTTTTTTTTTTTTGAATTTTTTTGAATTTTTTTTATAAAAAAAATGTGAAATATATATTTATGGTTATTAGATATCAATTATGAAATTCTTGGATGATTCCAAATTTTTCTAAGAAATAAAAAAATCAGATTAAATTGAAAGGCTTTTTTCAAGTGCTTTTAATATTAAATTTAAAACTTGAAATTATCATGGTTTATCTCTTTTAAACGGAGTTTTATTTTTAAATTCTGATTCATATCGATATTTTGTTTAAATGAAATAAAATTGCTTTTAAAAGTTAAATACTAATAAAAATGTAATTAATTCAGTGAAATTAGGTCAACGACCCTTTTATCCAGTAGTTACGCGTGTAATTTGTCTGATTAAATCAAATTATCGATGTTGTGACGTAGATTATTAACTGCAAATATTTTTTTCCTTTTTTTCAAGAAAAGGGCACCCGAAACATAATCCCTGTCTTCACTGGGAGTGTTCAAGGGACATATTTTACTTTATGACATGGGATTTTAAGAAAAACAAGAAAATTAAAAAAAATAAAGTCCCTCAAGATTTATATCTTGTTTAAAGATTCAGTTTCATTTTATTTAAATACCCCGGAGCTTCTTTACCTTACTATGGGCAAAAAGGAAAAATGAATGCGCGGAATTTGAGGGAAAAGAGGTTAACAGAGATAAACTCACGATACATGCATCCGGGCTCATCTCGCATTTGAGTCCAACCATCACAACATCTTTTTTTCCGAACTGTTCTTGGTTCCACAGAATCGGCGAATGTCGTGTAATACATTGTCCTACAAAAATAAAAACAATTCTTTACTTTGAAACTGATAAAAACTGACACCAGAATGCAGCCTAGCTTTATTCTTCTCGTTGAAATTTTATTTTTTTCCCCTGCTAAGAAGTTCTGAGAGATGGAGAAAAGTATAATGTCACTTCAACAGAAATAAATCGGCCTAGACTCTAAGGAAACGAAAAAAAAAAACACAAACAGGGGTGGTGGAAACACCGAAAGAGTCGAAGGAAGAAATTTTTTTTTTTTTCGGTTCCGAAATGTTAACTTTTGTTCTTTTATTTCTACATGTAAACAAACTAAGTGCTGTTCTGGCAGGGTATCACCAAAGCTTTCTTTTTTTTTAAACCGAATTCTTTCATATTATTGATAACTTTGGTCCAAAACTTTTTCCTTTAACCTCACAAGTCAAAGTAGTTTTTTTTTAATTCGAAGGAATTTTTGATTAATAACTCAGATTACATAATCCTGTTTGAAACTCGTGTCCACGCATCAATTATATAAATATCAAATTTGCAGTTCTCTAATTATTTACACTGTATTCCACTCACTAACTAACAAGTACTTCCTATTTTTAATTCCCTTTCTAAGAACATATTGAAACCTGTCTGGAAAAATAACCCCACAATATAATAACCATACAACATCAAAAGGTCCTTGACCCCGTCTAAGCAAAGAATAAATTCCCCATACACATTTCCAAGAATATACATCGAAGTACTGACACGAGGAAAATAAAAATGAAATGAAAAATCATAAAAAGCAAAACACACGACACACGACACAACCCTTACCTCGCTTCTTGACCGATGCAGAAACTCGTGTTCTTTTCATTGCAGTGTGGTTTCCAAGTCTTGACCAATCTCGTGTATGCCTTCACATATGGTTTTTTAACTTTAACAAATCTAGTTTCATTGTATTCACAAACATGTGGCCTGTAAAAGAATTTATATAAAAAAATATTAAGCTCATAAAAACACAAGAGAGGGAAGTAAAAAAAAATTAAGATAGACGCCTCTTCAGAAGCTAATCACGCACATGAGGTGTTGGGTCATAGGTTAAAAAAAAAGGTGCCAGTTTGAATTTAAAATGGGATCTACTTGTCTAAATATGTTTAACATAACTGCACCGAAATTCAGTATCCAACTGTGACTGACATAGAAAATGATATCTTACTTGTAGTTTCCCAATAGGATACTTTAATAAATTTCTATAAATTTATAGACTTCTTTCAACTAATTTACACATGTACAATAAATTCATCACATTTTTTTCTTTTTGGAAAAGGAAATTTAATATTTACTCGTTGTCTTCTTAAAGGATTTAGATATACCAAAAGAAAATATACAAAACAACAAATCTGTGATATATATGTTTCAACCATTTGCATACCAATTACCATAGTGTACATTGCACACATCCACATATGTACAGATTAAAATCTCAACTTTGTGTGTGTGTGGTCCCGTTGTTGAACTTGCCAGTTTTGTGTCTCCATCATATTTTTTTGAGTCTTCAAATTTCCTGTTATACAATCTTTACTTTAATTAATCAGGGCTTTCTCAAAATAGGAACACCCATCCCCGACACACATAAAATAAAAACTCTCGTCCCCTTTTTATTAATTGAAATGGGGCATCATCCATAGGGCAATTCGCGTGGCAATAAAGTGAGACAATTTAGAAAAATAATGGTTCTTACTCGTACGGAACAAGAACAACAGACCCATATACTAGTATGCTTGATCCCTTTTCTCCTTAGGCAATTTTTGGACCTCGTTTGAACTCCCTCTGTAGTCAGTACACCCTCCAATCTGCTTAAGGTTAAGTTTTGTGATAGAATACAAAAGTATGAAGTGGGTGGTCTCAGACGCTAATTTTTATCTCACGTTTAAAAATATGAAAAGAAAAACGGATATCGTGGGATTAAGTAATAAAATATTTTAATTCAAAATAAAGTAATCTATAAAAACTTGTTTACGTTTGTTTGGGTTTGAAAAAAAATGATCGTAAACGAGTTTTTCATAATGAAAATTTGCTTAATATCGATTGAGACTGGAGATTAGATCAAAATTCTCATTTTTTCACGGTTATGGTCTTAAATAAAAGTTGTTAGAGGGAGGCTTTCCTCACCGCCCTTCGTCAAGGGAGGTCGACCAAACATAAATTTTTTTTTCTGGCAAACAAGTAAACTAATAGAAAGTTGTAAAACAATTAAACGAAACCGAAAAGAATGTCTGTGATGTCTACATGCCGCGAATTCGAAAGAAAAAAAAATTAATTAGGGATTGCAAAACTCTAAAAGATGCATCAAAAGTTGCTAATGTGTGGAAAAAATTTAATAAAGAGATAATTTAAAGTCGCAACTAAGTGGAAAAACATATTAAAGACACAAAAAAGTTGTGAAACCTCATGTCAAATTGAAATTGTTGCTAGGAAGTTGGGGGAAAAAAAGCTAAAATACATTAAGAAATGGAAAATATGTGAATGAAAAAAAAATTCAAGGTTATGATCGCCAGAAAAAGATTTATTCAAGTTCATAACTGTCCTTTTTAAACGCTCTGAAATCACAACATGTGATGAGAATCCAAACATTTACTGCATAACTGAGAATGTAAAAACAAAAAATTCAAACTTTAATGATTTTTGTATTCATTTGTGAATGTAAATCTATTTTTTTTCCTTCAGAGCAAGGTGAACAAGTCGAAAAGAAGAATCTGTGCCATATTTATTTGAAAAAAATTAAAAACACAAGGCCCAAAATAACAACTTTTGTCTTTATATATTGAAGAAATAAAATTACAAAAATTATACTTTCCACCAAATTAGGCTATTGTATTTTTTATATATATTACCGGTAAGAGGAGAGTTCAAACTCATAAAAAATAACTTCATTAGAATTCGTCCCACACTTTTAATCTGAGTTGTGTCCCTTGAAATGCGGAATTAAAAAAAAGGAAAAAAAGACCATCCAGTAGCCATGTCAACGTGTTTCACGGTCTGCCCACTCCTGACTGGGTGTGGTTTTTAGTTCCCATATCACATGGTTATTTGATACTTCGCAATTTGCTTTGCTTGTCCCTCAGTGATAAGGGGGAAAATTATGTAATATTAAAAATTATAATTATAAAATCTTATAATATTTTAAAATAAAAACTTAGATCGAAAAAAGTCGTGCCATTCAATTATACGGTGCATGATTACCGCAATCCGTACCTTGTTATAACCGTAATTATATAGAATCACATTACGTTACTGAGAATTTTATGTAATGCATTAGGGTGGCCTTCTTGGATCTGTCTACACATCGGCAGATATATCGAATAGATTGTATGCTAACCGTGTCATTAGCTCTTCTTTTGCAATCTTGCAAACAATTTACTATTGTTTACTATATGTCAACAAACTTGTTTGTCAACTATTAGCATTGCTAATGAGCAAATGATGGGTTACAACATAGTTAAAATTCTTCAACGACTTTTTCTCTTTTTTCCTAACTATTTATCGCCGTAATTTGACGTCGAGTCGATGAGTTTTCTGTTTAGCGTCATTGAAAAATCTGTACAAAGACTTCAATCAGTTGGCTTTCCTGCAGTGTCGTGTCTTACACAAGTCTTAACACAACAGATATGCATTTATTCAAATTACAGCAATTCAGTTACCCGCTTATCTTTCTTGTAAAAATAATAAAAAATTAATTAAACATGCTGTAATCTAAGAAGTTTCCATCTATTTAAAAAAACATAAACTCATGGCATGTCCCATAACTGAAAACCTTAAATATTTATTTATTGTTTTCTAACATTCCTCATTCACCCATTAACAAAATAGAATTTGTAATTCTTCACCACTCACAACAACAACAATACTTTACCTTTGCCCCTCTCGTATTACAACTCAGTTTCAAACACAAACAGCAAGTCTCAACTTATGCCAGCTTTTCTCTTCAGTTGCTAGTCAAAACTCAAAACCACCCATCAAAAATCTTTTACCTCGAGCGTGTATATCTTTACTGACATCATTTTTAAGACACTTAAGCCAAGGCTGTTTGTGATATTTATTTTTCCTTTGATTTTTAATGTGTAATAAACGATTTTCCATACAGGAAGTCACGTATCCCAAAATAACTCGGTGACGAAACGGTTAAAAACAATAAAATTGCATATATAAACATAAGATGATGTGAGTAGTGGCAGTGTGATAATGATTTATGACACACCACATTTGACACTTAAAATTTTCTCATCTCAGTCCATTGACTTGCACATCTTGTATGAATCAAGGTTAAATTAATGTTCCATGTTGTGATAAATTAATTACAATCATGTAAAAGTAGCAAGGGAGAAAAAAAAAGAGGATAAATAAAATATATGAAAAAATTGCTCCGAGTTATTTATGACCAATCTATTTGACCCGAATCACCTTTAAAGAAATTATCGTGTTTTGCGGGATGACAATGAAAAATTATGTAAATCGGCATTAAATGCAATAAATTTTCTTTTTACCGAAAAGCCTCTTTGTTTTTAATTAATATTGTTCCTACATTGAATAACCCATCATAAAATACACGATAAGTGGTTTTGGTTTATTAAAATTCAATCTAACTCACTCTGGGTACATCTGGATTATTTCATTAAGGTCCAATGGACTGAAAATATTTTTTGGACAAAAAGAAAGTCTGTCTAATTTCATATTTTACTGAAAAAATTAAAATTTTCCATGATTTTTTACTTTAAAAATTATTTTATGATGGCATTTTGACATCATCATGTCAATGATTCATCATGTACGGCACGGACGTTTTTACAAAATTAAACAAAAACATTTTTTTTTATATTTATAGTAAGTGTAACAACTAATAATCGTAAACAAATCCGTCGACCAGCTACACCGTTCGTGAAAACGTAGCTATTTATTACCGTGTGCGTGTGTCACACGAGTACTTACACCCCCAATTGCTAACCCCGCATCTTACAAACCTCAAAACAAATAAGAAACAAGTTCCTACTCACATTCCAGTCTGCAAACTCGCTCCGGTAAATGATGAAACAATACCGATCGCCCGCTGTTGATGTTGTTGTAAACTCGTATCAAACATAAACCACACAATCCAAAAGATTAAATAAAAATTTTCTCCGCTCATTTTTCCGAGTTTAAAATAAAAAATTATAAATTATAAATAAACGGTATCAAAAAAAGTTGAAACTCGCACAAAAATCCACATCCATATATAAAAATGTGCATAAATGTTTTTTAGGAAAATAAAAAAATTGAGATAAGAGTTAAGTGATCGAAATCGAAGTCTGAAAAGTTCAGAGGAATCCAGAAGTGATTAGAATGAGTGTGCACTTCCACTGCAACTCACCACACCAACTCAATTCCTGCCCTTGGTGGATGACGTTGCCTTGCATGATCCGCTCACCCCTGAGCTAACAGGTGGACTCAGCCATTATGGGGGTTAAATACTGCCAAAAGGAAAACAGGGGGTCTTCCAGGAGTGTAGGGGTATGCTAAAGGTGATTATGAGAAACCAGAGGTACAAATTGGAGTTCACCTTACGATATTTGGGCGGGAAGGACAATAGAATTAAATTTTTTTATTTCTTTTCTGGGGTTCAGAAATGTATCATTAAAATGAGTCAATTTTTTTTTATGTGAAATTATTCTCAAGTACTTTGTTATTTACAAACTTTCTCATATTTCACTCAATTTTTCAATTTTTTTTCAATTTTTGTTTAAAAAAAAGTGACTTATCCAGTTTATTCAAACCCAGAGACTTCAAAAATACCGTAACACCCTCACAAGCACGGATATCTACTGTAAAATAGATAGGAAAAGAAAAGACATCCTGGAAATGTCATTAAACCACACAAAAAGAAGATAAAACAGTGTTAAAAAAGAAAAAAAGAAAATGGCGGTCATTTAAAAGAGAGAAAAAATCATAGCCTTATAAAAATGAGTCATAAATTTGTACAATAATTTATTAACACTATAATATAGATATAGATATATATTTCGGTTTTGCTATATATGGATAGGCAATAAAATTGAGAGTAATTAAACCCTGAGAGTGAGACGAAATAATAACCTTTAATCTTGTATCAAATATTTCAAGTTACCTATCTGAAGATTAAAAGCAGGTGTAAAGATCTCCAACAGGGTGACATCAAGGAATGGGCGTTGACCAAAAGTTTGGTTTGGAAACGTGACTTAAAACAAGGAGACGAACTATAAAAAAAGAGAGAGAGGGAATGAAAAAAAAAGTGATGACATCAAAAGAGAAGAGGAACTAATAATCCTAATGAAAAAAAAAGTTGATGACGATGACAGTGAAGTCTGTTTGTGTCCATTACTTAATGGGATTTGGTTTCAGTCATGATTCAATTATTCAAATTATATAATTGCAAAATTCATTAAGTGTCATTAACAACATTCCTCAAACGAGTGTAAGTTTGCAACCCATACGAATTAATTAAGAATTTTTTTTTGTCTAAATTTGGTTTTGCGGATATTATTGAAAGGATTTTTATTTTGTAAGTGATTACGAATCACTCAAAATATCACAAAAATTAAATCATGGGAAAGTTACACAAAACTCTTTTCACTTCCTTTAATAAAAAAGGGGATTCATTCATTCTGCTTAGAGCCTTGTTGACTTCTTTAAGCACTTCCTTAAGTGTGAATAAGAAGAGGCAAACTACTGAAAGGAAATTCAAGAGTGAGACAAAGAGATAAGAAAAATGGGGCGACGAATGATTAAAAATTTCTAGGTTTAATGGCTTCTGTTCGAGGAAACTAATTGCTAATTTTAATTCAAATTTTATCAGTTATTTTTCTTTTATTTTTTTGCATCAACCACTCGATTTCTAATTTTTTACTAATCGAATTCCAACTCGAGTGTCATTCAAGGATGTTTACAAATTTACAAAAATTTCGTAATCAATTTTGCAAATTCCATAACTGACAAAAAAAATAAATAAATAAGAAACTTGAGGTAGACTCGAAGAAAAAACGAGTCAAAACAGAAAAAGTAGAAGAGGGTGGGGACTAAAAATAAAAATGTTTTTTTGAGAAAAAAATCCAAAGTGATAGCTTTGTTGGGGATAACAAGAGATCAAGTGAGATGAAAAAAAAGGAGGACAAGATGGCTGTAAATTTGTAACTGGGATGATTAAAGAGGAGTGGCAACAGGCAAAAAAAGATTTGGAAACGGAAGATAGTTGTGTATCTCGAAGAATGTGTTAAATATTTGAAGAAAAAAACAAAATGAAATGATTTAGTAAGATAATTTTTAATATTAAAAAAATATTAGAAGGAAAATATTGACTGTAGCGAGTCAAAGTTGTTATTAAATTAATATTTACTGCATTAAAGTAACCAGAAATTTGGAACACACCTATCACACGTACATCAACGCGATGACAAGCTGCCATAAACAAACTGCTAACAAGTGAAACAAGTTGAAAGGGATAAGTGAATTTAATGCCACACTCAACCAACTTATCTGGAAAACCAGACTTAACTTCTTGGAACTGTAAAAAAAGGTGATACAGTACGTGCCCCCTTTAATCTGGTGCCATACTACAAACAATTTTCATTTCACTTTCATTCAATGCTTTACTTTAAAGTTTTAACCTAAGAATAGTTTTCTTTTAACTGTATGAAGTGCATTATCTCAAAATTTAAAAAAATAATAATAAATTAGAAAAAAAAAACTTGAAAAGAGTACTCACAAATTAAAGGGAAAGTTTTATAGACTGGTAAACTTTTTATCAGATAAAACACACTCTAAACAACCCCTACAAGTTTTTCAACTTAACCCGCATTCTGTCTTTCATCTGTCCCTTCCCCTTCTTCCCATCGGTTTAAAAATGAAGGAAGATGAATTCGAAACATTTACTAGAGCAGAACTCATGCACAAAAGACAAAGCGACCAGTTCTTTTTAAGTAGGCTCACTCATTACAAAAACATTTATTATTTTACCCAGGAAGTAATTATTCAATTATGGTAAAAGACGCGAGTCTGATAAAACAACCATTTAAATTTTCTGAGGTAATTTCGAATTTCATGCCCAATCAGTACTTGTGGTGTTAACTCTTTAATCCCTGGAAAATTTTCTCTCAGATGTTGTATGCACTGTGTGGCTGAGCTGACTGTGAGTAATAAAGAAATTAGTAATTGGGTAAAAATTTTAAATTTTCACCTTTAATGATGACAATTTCCTGTCGTTTCTCTTTGGTTTTCTTGTTTTTCTTAATGTTATGAAGTGAAAAACTTCGTTTCCTGTGAGAGGAAAAAAATAATTAACTTTTAATTCAGTGAGCGTTGAAATTTGAGATTTTACGACATTTTTCTTCATGTAATAATTCAAAAATATGCGTCACAAGTTCGTTAAAATTTCACATCTAAATACTTAAAATGATATAAAGAAGGAAACTTTTAAAAGCTTTGGATAAGGTTAATTACCAAAAAAAACTTGACTAGACGAGTCGCACTAAAAAAATTATTTATATTTTCATAAAAAAATGAGAAAAAGATTTAATAAGAAAATATTTCAGTTTTCAAGGGTAATGTATACCATACTTTGAATTTTTAAAGAATATTTATTCAAATTGTTTACTTTAAAGATTTAGATAGAGTAACAAGATACTGCACTGCTATTCACACTTGTCATATTTATTATTCTGATCTGGATTAAGATTAATCCGTTTGTTTAAAAACTCAAACCTACAGTTATCACTAACAAACAGAAGTTGGATTTTCGTGAAATCCATTTATTTTATTTTCTAATGTGTATCCTTAAACCTTTAGTCACACTTGTCATCCGCACAATACCATACGAAATGAACAAAAGAATTCTTTTTCTCTGTCAACGGATTCAATTTTTCATTGATGCCTATCTAATGCTCATACTTCTTTTATGTTCACTTGTCACTGCAAGCGCAATTTAGATTGCCCAGTGTCATGTGTCGGCTTCTTTTTCCATTTCCTAACTCTTTAAGATCGCCTATAGATAAATCCTTAATGAGATGCAATGACATCCTTTAAAAAAAATAATAAACTCGAATCAAAAGTCACCTTTATCAAATGGAAGTAGTACAACTACAAATTCTAAAATTAGATTTTAAAAAAAATACAAAAAAAATTAATGGCCCTAAAGAAATTTAATTGCAAATGTACTACCACCAATAAATCCAATCCGTCCTCACATACCCTATTTTGCATCCTGCAAACCCTACATCCAATTATCCACCCTTCCCATTTGAACCTGGTAATTTAAGTGTCATGAAATCATTTTGAAAAATTTAAGTTCTGTTTATGATTAAATGCTTAGGGAAGAAGAGTAAAAGACATTAACCCACTCCTGTAATGTATGTAGGGGTTGAAGCCTTAAATTCACTCATGATGATGGTCCATAACAAAACTTGTTATTATTAATAATGAGAAGGAACTTGCAGTCTGAGTGAGTGTAAGACTGAAACCAACCCAACTTTGCCAAATTTTAAAAGAATCGAGACTTGTGGAAGGCTTCTCTGCAGAAAAGGTAAATGTTAATATTAGCTCTATAATTTTCTTTTGTGGTAGGCTTTGGAAAAGTTTTGTTATGATAATATTTCACGTTATCTGATGTAGGGAGGAAGAATGAATTAAACAAATGTTATTCTATAAATTTGTTTCGTCCCTTTACCCAGTGTTTATGAAAACATTCCTTGAACTTTCCAATTTTTATATAAATAAAAAAAGGAATTGAATGCAAGGTTAAGAGCAGAGGTCAAGGGAGTTAAGAAACAATATCAGAGAATAAGTGTGAAAAGCCGAATAATTATTATCATTTAGACATTCACAAGCGGATCGAATGGGCGTCCTCATAGCTCCACGCTTCGCAAAATGAAAAGACGTGAAGACTGTAATCAAAAAGCGAGAAAATAATAAAATACAAAGCTATAATCACTGAAAAGTTATATCAAACATTTCTTCTTGCTTGTGTCATTTTTCAACACCTTTTACACGACTTCGAAGTAACTAGAACCGTCAATTTCGCTTTATGAGGATTCATACCGTACCTGTACAGTACTGTAATACTGCAATTTGCCGAAATTCAATGAGAGTTCTTACTTCTTTTCATACGTTGACAGCTAATTAAAACTTGGACGAATTTGTTAAAATTATAGCATGTCTGGAAGCACAGCTTAGGGCTATTCTACTGTTGATGATGTCTTTGCTAGTTATTTTCACACCCACCAGAGGTCACGATTCGTACATTTTGTAATATGACGTCTTATATGGAGCTCTTTTAATTACATCTTAAGGCCATGCTTTCTTTCTAATTTAATATCTTCAAAATTTGCTGTGTTATGTAGTATCAGGCTTACATTAAAATGTATACACATAAAATTACTAAAAATATATCTTTTTTTGCTTTTCAATATCAACAATAAATCACGTTTAGTATTGTTATAGAATGTAAAAAATAATCAAAACACATTCAAAATTCTGTGATTAATAAGTTCTTCATGCCACACACCAAATGAAATTCTTACAAGTAAATAATAGATTCTTTAATTCAGCTTATGATACCATACAACAATATGACTGTGGACCTGATTTTGTATTCAAACGATTGGCATCTTTTAAGCTAATGTTGAAAAAACAGGTAGATAAATATGACTAAGTAATTAATTGCAATTTTTCAATCATACGGTAATGTAACATTCCAGGGATTTAAATTTTGGTTTCGATTTTGGTTATCGTTTTGTTTCAATTGGGGCAGCAATGACCTAAAACCAGTATATCATATTTTTGAAGTGTCTTCTTTAAAAAAAGTAACGTTAAATAAATCTTTAGATTCAAGATCAATGGCCTTATATGTCAAATTGCGCCAATGTTTGTATACACAAACAGTTTTTGGAAGGTTCATAAATTACCAAAAATTTTTTTTTCTTGTGTAAATGAAATAATTTCGGTTTCAGGTTCAGTTGAAGACGCAATAAACTACTCACTAGACGTAGCAATAGCGAGTCTTAGGATACAAGATGAAAAATTATACAAAGGTTACTAAGTAATTATCTAAATTCTTATTCTTGAAAATCATCAAAAACTAACTTTTGCTTTCAGATCAAAGAAACGAGTCAAAGAAGGCGAATCAAGAATTACCATCGGTGAATAAAGGTATCAAAAAATTAGTCAATTTGGGGAAAAAGTTTTTATTTTAATTTATTTATTAGCACCAGTAAAGAAACTGCGTTTTGTATCCCCTCCCATATCGACATCATCACGTCTTAGCATGAGGAAAAAACCATCATCTAGTAAAAAAGGGAATAGTGTAAAATTTTAAATTCATCTTATTTTTGTCTTTTAATACTGATTTCAAAAGAAAAGATCTCTTCAAACCATTTGGGAAGAAGTAGATTATCATCTAAAAGTCATGTTCGCCTCTTTGGTAAGAAAAATAATGAATATATTAATTTTTTAGTTCATTGCAAATGATCTTTGGCTATACTTTGCACAGATAAAAGAAGATCAGTTAAACGACCAAAAAATCCTAAAAGTAATTATATTTCGTTCATAATATTTGCCCTATTAACAAGAACTAGTGTCTTTGTACAGTTGATTTATCCTCGATTGGAGAAAGCAATACAAGTGTAAATAGCGATGGTATCAATCATTATTTTCTAAAAATTAAAAAGTAAAATAATTCTACTTTTTTTTCTGTAAGATACAAAATCAACTACCAGTAAAGAGATATACAAACCTAAAGTGTCATCCATTTATGAAAATATTTCCGACAAAGAAAGTAAGAACAAATGTTAATGGACTGCAGGGCAGGGGAACAGTATAAATATGAAAATCAGTAACGTGAATATGTCTTACTTGTTAGTGAGTTCAGAGAAGAATCAAGACGAAATCTCGTCGCATCAAGACTCAAGTGAATGCTTATTATTTTTTTTCTTTTTATCTGATTAAAATCGAATTCTCTTTTTAATAGATGAAGACACGACCGAAGCGTCCGCGGAACATTTTCGAAAATTAGTACAGATTAAACTGCACACAAAGAAATAAGAGTTGTTTTACACCCTTTTTTCCTGTGGCGTGCACCTTTAAAGCATATTTCTCAGAGTGTACACTTTAGAGGTATTATTATACACCATTTTATATGTGTTATTATGATTTAAGTGTATAATAACTCCTATAAAAAGGTGTACAGTATTATTTTACACCTATAAAGGTGTATGACACAGGAAAATTTAAAGGTGTTTTTATTATTTCTGTGTGTGTGTAAATCTAATGCAATACCTTCATTAATAGCTCGGTACATTTAATAGTTGATGGAATGTACCGAGATGGCATTTGGAGCGGCACTGTGTGCCGTCTTCTACAAGTGGTTGATAGCGAGAGACTTGAATAAGAAAATCGACAAATATTGGAAACCTCCCAAGAAATATTTAGATCCGAAGTTTGAGCCTGGAGTATTGGAAGATTGTATTGCCAAGCACTGGGATACAAAACTTTACATGATGCTCGGAGTGAGGGAAAAACACTTACCGTGGTTAAAACAACTCTTGTCGAAACGTCAAACGTTAGAAGCATTTGACAACGTCGATAGAAGTGGTTATCTCACATTGACGGAGAAGTCACTTATCATTTTGGATCGATATCAAAAAGAGAAAAGACAGATGATAGGTCAATATAGTCGAAGTGTTGAGATAAATGCAAATTACAGTGACAAAACGTCGAAAAAAAAAGGAAAAATAGAGAGGTCTAATTCAAAATCGTTAAAAGTTCATTTTGAAGCTGATGACGAGAATAAAAATTGTTTTTTCTGCAAATGTTCTTTGGAAAATTTCGATAATCAGCAAATACAGTGCCTAGAGTATGTATACATTTAATTTTATAGGTAATTCAAAACATTAAAAAAAAACATTTTTCTAGATGTTTAAGTGAAAAATGCTCTTCAATAAAATGCTACTGCAGTGATTTCTGTCGACGTAAATTATCGTTTGATATTTTAACTACCATTACATGTACTGTATTTTTCCTTTTTATTTCTTTTCAGTCGAACATTGGTTTACAGACCACAGAAAAGAGCACGGACAATCAAAATTTACGAAGAAAATGATGGAATCTTCTTTGTAATTTTATTTTGTTCAAGTATTTGTTTAAGTAATCAATTATTAAAATGTATAAATAAAGAATTGTAACCTGATTATCATTTGGAACTGCTTCTGCCATTTTAATTGATAATTAATGAGCAAAAAAGAGAAATATTTTACACCCTACTGTTTTATTTATACTCCTACATATGTATTTTCATTTCAACGTTTCGGCAAAAGTTTGTGTTTGCAAAAATATTATGGTCATCATTTACAGTTGGATAGCAGGGGTCCAGCCAAGCGGCGCAGGTAAGGGTCACCACAAAGAGGCACCCAACAGCGTACCTCCTGCCATTCCACCTTTTCTAGACCATTCCTGCCTTAAATGGTCTATTGACCACAACAAGATTTGTGACAATGTTTGTTCGAAAAAAGCAGTCATGGCATGGTGTTCTGTAAAGGAGATAACTACCTTACTGTAAGATACAATCAGTTTGACCATTCTAAAAATTCCACACTTAGCGGTCAAATTATTTGAAGAAAAAAAAAGAAATTTAAAATTACCGTATTAAAATTAGCTTAAAATAATTTATTTACTATATTTACAATTTTTTATACACTAATCAGACCTAAACTTAAATGCAATGTTGGAAGAAAATGTTTTGAAACACTTATTTGTATTTATCCTTCATCGAACTTTTGGAAAGCATTCCCCTAACAGACTTCTGGGAAGCCCGAGACGTTAACTACAAAAGAAGATTCTCATGTTATTCCAGCTCACAGAAGTACTTCACTACTAATGCCATGAAAACGGGCTTCGCTTACCGAAGAAGGATGCAAACCTCTCGTTTGCAGAATGTTCAACCCCAGTTGATCCTGCTGTAGAATACAATAGCTTGATTTATTAACACACATTTTTCTTACAAATAATTTATGTGATACTGTACTTACTCGCTTAGCCGAAGTCCATTTTCTGTCGTGTTTACAATATCTGCACCGAAATATCTCGTGCATCGTTGGCATCATGGCAACGTGTCGAGATGGGCTTTCCTGCACGCCAATTCCTCATTAGACGGATGTTTTACCAAATCAATAGATCACGACTCGCGTACTTACATCATAACCGTTCAACATAGACATGTCTCCCATTCCTTTTCTCACATCGTGAACATCTTTGGCTGTTTGCGACGTATGGTACTGATCGTGTAATAACCTGGATTAAGTGAAATACATTACGAATAAACCTTGATTGCAATCGAACTAAATACAACCTAATCTCTTCATCCTGTTCCGCTATGATCACTTCCCTCTTATTGATATCTTCCATCATTTTCTTCAAATTGAGACGCAAGTTTTCTATATGGTTGTCCCGCTCTTTAAGTTGCTCGAGCAGTTCATTCATTTCCCTCTGCTGCAGCTCGGCCAAATTGGCCGGCATGTGGCGCTGCTTTAAAGTGCTAATTTGATTTCTCAGTTCCACGACTATGGCATCCCGCTGATCGAGTTGCAACTTAAAACTCGCATTCTCGATACTAAAATGAAAGAAAAAACTTAACTGTAAAAAGAAGCAACATTTTCATAACAAACCTCAAGTTTTGGACGAGTCTTTCGAGGTTCATCGCATATCGACCTTTCCTAGAACCGGGAATACTCGATGGTCTCCTAGTTCTCTCTGCCATCAATTCATTACTCTTTTCTTGCAATGCTAATTAAAACCAGATTATTAAAAACGAATTGAATTTTTTTAAAATAAAACCTTATATTAATAAAATTATTTTAATTTGAATTGAAGTAGAAAAACGATACGATCCAAAACGACCAGAGGCATGCATTACCCTTTATTTCCCCTTTCATATCTTCGACTAGATTTTCCTTTTCCGCTAATGCACCACTCAGTTGATTAATTTGATATTTTAATTGTAT
>JAQFZO010000344.1:0-27334 GCA_034695885.1 Geophilus flavus
ATCCTGAATCTGTTTAGTTTTTAATTTTATCTCATCTGGTTCTCGAGTTATTGAAAAAATTGTGAAAACCCATTTTTTGAGGTTTTTAATTTTTTTCTCCAAAAAATACATGATCTCATATATATGGAAAGGGGTAGTAATACCTGAAATCTCCCTCTTTTTTCTCCTGTTGGAACACGATTCCGACTATGGGTGACATCAATCCCTTGTTTATCACAGTACTGACTAGGAAAAAGGCGAAAATCCCCACCGGTCCGATGTATCCTGTACCGATGTACGCTTGGTATACGTAGTAGGTTAGCGTGAAGGGGAATACGATGAAATTTGGTAAAATTTTACAAAATACTGAACACATTTTGTCCACATCTTGGGTTATGCGTTGATCCCTGAAAAATAATAATAAAAAATAATATTGGAGAAAATTGTTAAAATTGGAGAATGTTGGAAAAACTTGGGAATAAATCCGAGAAAATTGAAAATAATTTTAAAAAATTGAAAAAATAGGAGTAAATAGGGAAAAGTAGAAATTTCTGTTTTTAAAATTGATTTCGAGGTTTTTAATATTTTTTCTAACTTATTTCCAATTATTTCAAATTTTTTGTTTTTCATTTTTTTTCCAAAATTTTCCAAAATCTAATTTTCCAACTTTTCCATTTATTTCAGTTTTTTCATTTTTAAATCATTTCCAATTTTTGAAATTTTACCAATTTTCATTCAAACGTTTTCAATTTTAAGAGGAGAGAACAATTGAAAAAAATTTAACAAATCAAAATACATCGAAAACAATTGAAAAATTTGGAAAAAATTGAAAAACATGGAAACAATTGGAAAAAACATTGATAAAGCATAGCAAAAATTAAAAATAATTGGAAAAAATTGTTTTAAAATAATTTATAAATATTTTTTTCTAATTTATTTCCAATTTTTTGTGTTTTCATTTTTTTTCTATTTTTACCAGTTTTTTTTCCAAATTTACCAATTTTTTTCAAAATTTTGCAAAATCTAATTTCCAACTTTTCCATTTATTTCAGTGTTTCCCATTTTTATTTAAATCATTTCCAATTTTAAAAATTTCACCAATTTTCTTTCAAAACTTTTCAATTTTAAGAATAGAAAACAATTGAAAAAATTTAACAAATCAAAATACATCGAAAACAATTGAAATAACATGGAAAACAATTGGAAAAAACATTGATAAAGCATAGAAAACTTTGAAAAAATAAAAATAAAATTTGAAAAAATATTAAAAACCTCGAAAACAATTTGAAAAAAAAAACAGAAATTTTCACATTATTCCAAAAAATCTCCAAAACAATTTGAAAAAAGGTAAATTTTCACATTTTTTCCCAAAAATTTCCAAATCACTCACGGATTATCAATCGCAGGATCCAAAACATTTAATTTATAAAACTTAATTCCTGAGAAATACAATTTATGTATCGAAATGCACAAACTCTTCCTCCACGTTATATACAAAATAGAAGAAATAAAATCTTTCGTACTCCTTATCTAAAAAGAAAAAAAAAACAAAAAATGTTAATAACTTCACCAAACTTTTCAATTTTTCCAAAATTCTCTCATTTCTATACTCACAAACGATATGGCAAGAATAAATAACAGCGAAATAATCAACTGTCTCCAAAATGCATCGAGATTTTTCTCGTTTAAAACTTTATAAAATCCACTCGAAATAATTCCAACATAAAAAATTAAAATTTGTTCTGAAATTTCAAAATTTTCAACATATTTTAGTAAAAATGTTAAAAACTAATCGAAAAATTACCGATTTTTTTTACCTAGCAGTGATATAACGAGTAGAAATAGGAATATTACACTAGCGATCGAGCAGCAACTTGGAAATAGAAGTCTCAAAAGATTCGAAAACCTCGAAATTAATTTGATGTCGAACCTGAAACGGAAAAAATTGGAAATTTAGTGAAATTTGCGGTTAAATTTTTGTTTTGTTGATTTACTTAGCTGACGCTGAGTTATCTGCCATTACTCGAGTCGTGTTTTATCTTGTATTGATTACATTTCATGCGAACTTTGACCTTGAAAGCGGATATTTTGAATTTAAAAGATGACTTTTTTGATTTGATTTGGGACCGGTCCATTTTGCCACGAAGATATCCAAGCGGGGATGCCCATCCTGAGCTGGCCAATCAGAGCGCACTTGACAAAAACGTCACAGCGGTCTCAAAGCCTATAGCTAACACAAGAACAACACATGCAGCTTGGTTGTTTGAATATTTTTAACCTAAATAATTTTTTCTTTCAGTATTTAAATAAATAAAATCAATTTTTGCAAAATAAAATTGATTTATTGATAGTTTAATTTTCAAAAGTTTTTTTTTTCATTTATTCATTTTATTTTTATTTTTCAAAATTCATCAACAAGTTTAAAATTTTTCTATAATTTTTTGTTTTGTCCACCTCTGAAGTGTAGCACGACCCGGAAGTGGAGTGCCTCTTTTCCTGAGAAGATTGTATGCTCGATTGGACAGAGATTTTTTCAAAGTTAAAGCTGATTTGATGTCTTCTGTAGTCCATTTGCCTTTACGTTTTTTATTCACTAACATATCGACTTGTCCAGGAGTGAAAACTGGCTTCAAAACATCTTTCATTTTTTCCCCTACAGTGGTAACCAAACGGGACTTCTCTAACATCAAATCATGTTTGGAACTTGCATTTGCAGACTGGTCCAAGTTCCCTAAATAAAAAAAATGCTTTAGGTTAATTACCAACACTAAAAAGTGAATAATTACTTTTCTTCAATAAAACAATTTCTTTGGCTTGTGTTCTTGTTTTTTGCTGCAGAAGCGCTATATGTTGTCGTAATTTAGCAGTTTCTGCATTCACTGCAACGATGTCTTCCTCTGTGTTTGTCTCCGCATCGCATGTTTTTTTCATAGGAGACAGCTTCTCTAGGTGTTGTATAGCATCTCGGACCAGCTGTTGTTTCTCTCGTACTTTATACCTTTCTGCCCTACTTTTATTCAGCAGTGGTGAGGCAGAAGATGTGTTGGGAAGACTTGTTTCAGAATTTTCATCAGTCTGTTGTGCTGTTGATGAGTCTTCTTCGATTGTAATAGGCTCTTCTTTGCTGGTTTCCATCAAATACAGTGTAGGAACTGCTGTTCTCTTCAACGGTTTCTTATATGGGATTCCCAATCTTTCATTCACTGGATTATGTGCAAAGTCGTCGCTAGTGAAATGTTTCGAGCAAATGCGCGCATATTTCGAATTTAATTTGTCTCCTCTCTTGCAGCGTATAATCCAAGCACGTCTTAAAGTTGAGTCTTTTGGAAATGGATGATAAGATACTTCGTTCCCGTTTTTGTGGGTTAGGCGATAATTATTTCGACACGTGGCAATTGCACAGCTTACCATTTTAGTCCTTCTCCCAGCAAGATAAAAAAAATTAATTATCAATACTCTTTAAAAAAAACTTACAAATTATTCTTACCAATAAGTACCTACCAGGAATTGACGAAAAACAAACAAAAACGTGATATAGGTTGAAGAATGACACAGAGCAGAATTGTTTTCACTGGAGGATGTGCGGTGATCCAGACCTAAACAAAAAAAATTCACTTTAAAAACTTTTTTTCCCCTCTTGGAAAACTATTGTTATTATTATTCTTACCAATAAGTACCAGGAATTGAAGAAAAATGAATGAAATCCAACAGAGAAAGCTAGAAAATTGCGCAGGAATCAATTGCTTGCCTCGTGCTTGTCTTGGCTAGGATCCTTGTTTGTTGTTTGAGACTGCTGTGACGTAGCTATGTGCAGAAGGGAAAAAATTTCTGATCTGCACACCACGATGGGCCTACCTTATTGAAAAAACCGCGGAAAAAAATTTCCGAGGTACCCTCTCCCCCCCCCGACATCCGGAAAATTTTCCAAAATAAACACCGTTCAATTTGTCTGATTTATCATTTAATATTATTACGGAAAGTTTTACTTTAAAAGATGTAATTTTTGATCAACTTTTGTGTAAACGACGCTTGGTAGCGCATTTGGGAACTATTTGAAGTTTTTTTCTGTGTCTGAAGGTCAGAAGTAGTTTTTAATGTAAAATTCGTTTGATTTTTCATTAAAAAGTAATATTCTCTTAAAATTTTACCTTAAAAAATTTAGTCTAATGAGTTAGCGACGTCTTGCGTTGAATTTTGAAGCTTTATTTACGTCCTTGCCTCAATTTTTTAGGTTAAAATTTATTTTTCACAAATAAAATAAGAGAAATAAATAAAACTTTCTTCAAAATATGAGAATCATTTATTACTTTAAACATAATTACACCAAAAGGAAACGAATACAACGAAAATGAGTCACGGTTCTACCTTTCATCACTAACAATTCAAAAATAGTCACAATTTTACGCAGCAGCAGTTTGAGTTCTAGCAGCCAATTTAGCTTGCGCAGCCACAAATTCGGGATAATCGATAAAACCGTCTCTATTTGCGTCGTCAGAGTCCAAAATCGGATCAATTAATACACACAATTCATCTTCAGTAAAAACTTTCGGTTCGACAGTCGTTTGCGGGTTTTGTTGACCTTCGTTTACTGCAAAAAAAAATTTAAAAAACACAAAAATTACTCAAAAAAACCAATAAAAACACTGAAAATTAGCTCACAGCAACACAATTCAACATTTTTCACACTTCAAAACATGCAACAAGTCAATCAAACGTGCAAAAATGCAAAATAATGCAAAAATAATGCGAAAAAAATGCGAAAAATGCAAAATAAATGAGAAAATTAAGTAAAAAATTGACGGACAAGCGAAAACCAATCACCACTGTACCTCCACCCACAAATTATAAGCCGTTTTGTTGCGCCGCAACGTATTCGGCCCAATCTAAAAATCCGTCATTATTAGTGTCGTCGCTTTCGAGAATCGTATCCACCATGTTGCTTAATTCATCATCTGATATTGCAACCGCATCTCGTCGATATATCTCGTCCGGCGATTCATTATCTGTGTCTAAGCACAGATAAAGAGTTACAGTAAGCAAATAAAGAAATAAAAGTAAAGTAAAATGATAAATTATAAGAAAAAAAGTTTAAAAACCTGCGATCGGGCACCATAGTGGCGAAATATCGAATTCCAGTTCACTTTTGAATGGGAGTTGACGTCACTTTAACGTCACGACCCATTCACAACTGAACTGGAACTTGAAAATTCCTCCGTAAAAAAAATCGAAAAAAATGTGAAAAACATCGAAAAAATTCGATTTTTATTACCATGCCAATGAATGAGTGATTTTATAAGTTCGGAACCGTCTAATTTGTTGTTATTATCGTTATCGTGCATTTTGAAGTAATGAAATTGCAATTCTTGCTCGGACATTTTGCTCGTGTCTGGTTGCTGTATGACTCCTTCTAAATGTTCTTTAATGTGTCTATAGAAAAAAAATCGATTAGAATATCGTAAAAATGTAAATTTTACCCGATATTTACTCTCTATCTTGAACTTGGGCTTTATCAAACATTCCCTGTCCACCCCCGTGACCTCCATGTTGTGGATGCGCATGTTCATGTGGTTGTTGTTGTGGTGGTTGTCCAAACTGTTGATTTTGATGCGCAGATGTTGCGGCAATCGCGCAGATGAATAAAACGAGTAATGTTTGATGTGGCATCATCGTCGCGACCTGGAAAAAGTGTCAACAGCTGTTTGTTTTCGTGTCAACGTTGAAAATTGGAAAATTAGAAAATAAATGGATGGAATGTTATTTTATTTTTACTTACGATAAATTATTTTCGTTGTAATTGATAGGGAAATATTTATAGATTTTTTAAATGCATCAAAACACGTGTTGCACTGCAGGTGGAGTGGAAGAAGGTGAGTGGAAATATGACGTGGCTGAGTGTCTGGAGGCAGACCGACTCTTACTGAGGGATTTCTGTGAGAAGGCTAGTGAGAGGACGGTGCTTTATATTAGAAAAGTTTATTTTATTAAGTAAAAATGATTATATTTAATAATCAGTGAGTTTTTGATACTTATAAGGCATTTATAAAGCGAGGATGTAATAAATATAGTCCAATCACTGCAATTTGTTTTTTATTTTTACTTTTGGTACTTATTTAAAATTCATGTAAGTAATAAATCAGTAAATATTGTCAATAAATTATGCATTTACAAATATTTCATAAATTTATATTTTTCTGAGTTATTTTGACTCGATTTTGACCCAAATACTGGAGTACGTAATAAAACTACTCGCCAAGAGAGCGCGCTTCGTCGCCAATTTTTTCTCATTTTTCCTCATTTTTCCTCGAATGGACTTTTCAAAACAAAAATAAATAAGATAAGCATCGTACGACGTGTATTTTAAACCCAGATCTTTGATTAATTTAATCAAAACACATAAAACCCTAAACTGAACATTTTCATTCATCATTCATCAATGGCGGCAGCAAACATCGCATCGAAGTTTTTAATTCGCAACATTCGCAGCGGCCGATTTCTATCAGTTTCGTCCTCACCAGGTTTTAATTCAATACAAAACCCAACTTCCTTATTCGTACACTCGTATTTCCTTCATTTCCTTCATTTTCCAGGTTCATTCGTGACTTTAACTCGCACCATGAGCTCGACACCGGACACAAAATACAATTTTGAAACTTTAAAAGTGACTTCACCGAAGGAATTCGTCTATCACGTCGAAATAAATCGACCAGAAAAACTAAATTCGATGAATAAGGTTTTTTGGAGGTAAAATCGATGGATTTATGTTAAATAAAAATTTTTATAAACCGTAAATATTTTTATTTTTTGTAGGGAAGTTGGTGAATGTTTTTCGGCGCTCGGAGATGATGAAAATTGCAGATCGGTTGTTTTTAGTGGAGCTGGGAAAATGTTCACGGCGGGTGATTTGATATTTGATGTTTTTTTGTGAGGAAAAATTTGTTTATTGATGAAATTTTAATTTTTTTAGGGTTGGATTTGCAGGAGGCAGCTGAGTTGGGGAGTATAAGTGCGGGTGATGAAGATGTTGCGAGAAAAGCGAGAAAGTTGTATAAAATCATCAAACAGTTTCAAGACTCGTTTTCCACGATTGAAAAAGTAAATTTTGCCATTTTGGTTAAATGAGCGGGTCCTAGAGGATTCATAAATCATTTTTGGGAACCGCTGATGTAAATAAATGGCTGAGAAGTATGTTTGTCAGTCTTAAAAATGGTTAAATTGTCTAAAAATAAGTAAAGTGGTGATTAAGCCATCATTTTATACCATTGAACACGCATAATTGTGAATTTGAACCTTAAATGCAAGAAAAAAATTGAAAAATTTAATTTTTTTAACACAAAAAATTTTAAAAAATGGAAAATTTAATTTCTTTCTGCATAATATATGAAATTTTTCAGTTTTTATTTTGAAATATATAATAAAAACCTCAAATTTTAATTATTTAATCATTTTTTTCAGTGCCCGAAGCCGGTAATCTGCGCAATCCACGGCGCATGCATCGGAGCTGGAGTGGACATGATTTCAGCAGCCGATATTCGTTATTGCACTCAAGACGCCTGGTTTCAAATCAAAGAAGTCGACGTCGGACTTGCTGCAGACGTCGGAACTCTTCAACGCCTTCCAAAAATCACCGGAAACGACAGTTTAGCCCGAGAACTCGCGTTCACAGGGAGAAAATTCCAAGCAAATGAGGCCTTGCAGTTTGGAATGATTAACCGAGTTCTTCCCTCGAAAGAAGAATTGTTATCAGCTGCCATGGAAACCGCACTGGTGATCGCGAGTAAAAGTCCGGTTGCTGTACAAGGATCGAAGATTCATTTGAATTATTCCAGGGATCATTCCGTAGAGGAAGGATTGGAATACATGGTGAAATTTTTGAATTTATTTTTATTTTATTGAAATTTTAAATTTTTGAATTTTTTTTATTGAAATTTTGAATTTTTGAATTTATTTATTGAAATTTTGAATTTTTAAATTTTTTTATTTAAATTTTGAATTTTTTCAATTTTTTTATTGAGATTTCAATTTTTCTTACTGAAATTTCGAATTTGTTGAAATTTTTGAATTTTTTTTTATTGAAATTTTGAATTTTTTGAATTTTTGAATATTTTTTATTGAAATTTTTAATTTTTCAATTTTTTTTATTGAAATTTTTAATTTTTCAATTTTTTTTATTGAAATTTCGAATCTTTGGAATTTTTTGTGATTTTTTTTGAAATATTTGAATTTTTTATTTATTTTATTCAAATTTTCAATTTTTTTTTTCTTTTTTAGGCAAAATGGAATATGTCGCATTTGCTCAGTGAAGATTTGGTGAAAGCTGCCATGGCCGTTGCCACCAGGTCCAAAGAACCGCCTGTGTTTGCCAAATATTGAATAAAAGTGTAGTAAAAAATTATATTTTGTATGGAAATCATGTAATGGGAATAAAATTTATGGTTTTGTTGATGTTTATTTCCTTTTTTAATTTGTTTTCACAAAAAATTAATTAAATAAAGTGCAAAATTTGTTTGTCTTACCTTATTTTATATTATTTTATTTTATTTTTTAAATTTTAAATTTTATTCATTAACCAAATATATAAATTAAAAATTAAAAAAAAAATTAAAAAACTGTCAGCTCTACAATATGAATTTTTATGAGTAAGTTTAGAATTTTCTCGAATAAGTTATGATTATAAACGGGTTAGAAGAGTTTTACGGTTTTTATACAGTGTGGAAAAAAAGTCTGGTTTCATCAAATATTTCAAAATCAGTACTAGTTATCAACAAAACAATGATGGGGTCAAATAGGAAGTGGGGGGTGCTGAATCCAATGACATTCTCAAATTTGATAGTCAAGGTCATCTTCAAGGTCATTCATATTCTATCTTGAGAACCGTGATAGATAGAGTGAAAAAGTCCAGTAGTAAATTGTAGAGCACCATCAAATTAGTCTAAAACTGTTGATTTTAACGTTTTTAGTCGAACAAGTCATTGAGAAAAATTAGAATGAAAACCGCAGACATAATTTTGATAAGATTTTATTTTAGTTATTTTGAAAACAATGGCTTAAATTTATTTTGTAGTACTAATAAAAATTTTAAATTTAGCATTTTAACATGTGAAATGTTTGGAACATTCTACTTTTCTTTTTAGGATTTAGGTTTTGTTGATTTTTGAAAAATCATTCTAATTTTTCTCAATGACTTGTTGTACAAAAAAAGTTAAAATTAACAGTTTTAGACTAATTTGATGGTGCTCTACAACTTTCTAATTGACTTTTTCACACTATCACGGTTCTTGACATAGAATATGAATGACCTTGAAAATCAAATTCGACAACACAATTGGATTCAGCACCCCCAACTTCCTGTTTGATGCCATCATTATTCTGTTGATAACTATTACCGATTTTGAAATATTTGATGGGACCAGACTTTTTTCCACCCTGTATATGATCATGTTGTTACTATGTAAGTTTTGTGTCGTAATTTTGAGAAAAATCCTTTTTCTAGCTCTTAATATGACCTTTTTTTACTTCAAAATTGATCAAGCCAGCACACCTTAGTTAGATTTTTTTTAAAATAGAAAAAAAAAGACAGTTGTAACATAATGCAACATTTATTTTACACAAATTTTACAGTTACATTTTGCACTAAAAAAATTATACATTTTTATTTTTAGTACCGGTATGGCCTAGAATTCGTTATTGATAATTCGAAATTGTTTCTAGCAACATATTTTTCTACGTTTTGGACTTCACCAGGAATGATCTTACGACAATTTTCTACGTGTAGCGTGTTTAACGGACAATCCGAATCGATTAACCGGTATAAAGACCTGACAGTCACCCAATCGCAACTGTAGAGTTTTAAATCGGTCAGTTGTCGCAGCGAATTATTATCAAGAAGTTTGGCTAGCACGTCCGACTCCGAGTTACATTCCTCAATTAATAGTTTCTGCAAGTGGCGCATGTTTTCCAACAGCCTCAAATTCTCGTCTGAAACTTCGCTACCATCAAAATTCACGGTCAAGTTGCATCCATAAATCACCAACGATTCTAAAACTGGGCAACGAGCAGCAATGCGGACGAAATCGATTCGATCAAAGCCACTCAAGTTAAGTTTCCTCAACCCTTTCATTGCATTTTGCAAAATTTGAAGCTCAAACAAAAGGTGGTCGTCGTTTTCGTGAGTATATGAACTTATTTCCAAGGTTTGCAAGCGTGGAAACACTATCCCCACGTCGAATTGTATGGTCCTGATGTCTATATCGGTATAAAACAATGTCTCTTCTAGCCCGTAAGTCGGTAAAGACCCGCTGGATTCGATGTGACGTTGGACGTTCGGAAGAAAACCGGAATAATTATGATCCAATCGTTTTAATTTGGGTAAATGCTGCAAAGCGTAGAAATATCCTTCTTTTGTTACTTCGGTGCAGGACAACGATAACTTTTCGATTTGCATGTCTCCATTTCGGCATAACGAGTAAATTCCTTGGTTCGTGATTCTCTTGCAGAACCTCATATCGAGTTCTTGTAGCCGACGACAACGAGTTCCTATCGTTGCCATGAGATCGTCGGTGATCCAATCGTTGTCACACAAGTAGAGGCAGCGAATGCCGCCTGGCAAACGGCTTAGTAAATTGGCCATAGACTCCACCGACTTGCTGATGTTGCCCGGCAAGTACAAACAGGAGAGGTTTTTGCACACATTGGCCACATGGTCGAGTAAATCGATGGGGGTGACACCGTTACGAAGGAAACACGAAAAGCCTGTCAAATCTGTCGTCCTGCGATTGATGAACGTGTCTATGTCGAAAATTTGGTGTTCCTTGTCGATTTGCTGTCCGCGATTGAAGATTTCGTTGACCAAATAATAGTTCCGAAGGAGCGGTATTCGTTGTTTCACAGTGCCATATTTGTTCGTTATTTTATCGAAGCACAGTTCTTTCAAAGATTTCGTCGATTTCTTTACTGGTGGCATATTTCTTTTAAAGTCGAAAGGAATTATACACGCGCAATATATGATTTTGCTTTGCGGTCGAATGATCTCCACGCTTAAAAAGGTCGGACAAAAATGGCTGCCGTAAGCGACGTTGGCCAGATATAGACACGATTAGTCATTAGTGGTTGGTGGGCAGCGCACCTAACGGCGAATTTTATTAAAACACACTTCTCTATTTTTAGGGATAACACCGGAAAAAAACATCTTTTAGTTGTAGTAGCCTGTCTTAAAAAATCATAGATAATTTTGAAGGCTTTTGTCAATTTTTTGAGTCAAATTACGATTTCCTAAAAAAAAATCCAAGTAAAATAAATTTGTGCATGGTGGTAGGAATTTGAATTATTATGTTGGCAATGGCACGTACACGAACAGTAATTACTGAAATATTTGATGGAACCAAACTGTTTTCCCACCCTGTATATAAAAAAACAATCAAACCACAATTTTGAATTTGCCTCGTTTATAAGCGCCGTAAGACTAGAAATTATTCAGCCAATCACGCACCCTCCTTGTCGTAGTGCGGGATTTTTAAATTCTATTCGTGTTCGTTGATTATTATTTCACCATCTTGGACATCATCTCGTAATCTCTTCCTTAATTTTAATTTTGTGAAAAAAAATGTCAAAATGGGCTAAATACGCCAAACACTACAATACGAAATGGGAGAAAGAGAATGAATTTTCTTCCTGGCTAACACGACATAAAAGTACGTGTAAATATATTTCCTGTTACGGAAACTTAATTTATAGCCTGAATATTTGCTTTAATTTAATTTAACATGAATTATTCATTCCAGATGAACATGCTGCCTGGTGCAAAGTGTGTAAATGTAAATTACGAGCTCAAAAAAATGATTTAAAAAAACATTCAACGTCTGAAAAACATAAGAAGCAAATTAAAGCAGTTCAACAGAATTCTCTAGTTTTACAAAATCCAAAACAACGGAATTTAGGAAAAAATACAGGTAAAAACATTTTATGTTAATTTATTTCGCTTTTTTTCCTCGCCAGATGTCTCTAGGAAATTTTATTTGGGCTCCGTTTGGGCTCCTTGGCTCGACGTGTCAATCTTTGAATAATTTTATCAGATAACTGTCGGTTTTATCAGTTTCTTCCCACCAGGTTTCTATCCGAACACTAAATACAATTATTTATACTTAATTCATCAATTTCAGTTTTGTTTTTGACTCTAACTCGCAACATGAGCTCGACAGTTGACGAAAAATACAATTTTGAAACTTTGAAAGTTACGTCACCGAAGGAATTCGTTTTTCACGTAGAAATAAATAGGCCTGACCATCAAAATGCGCTGAATAGTGTCGTTTGGAGGTAAAATTAGTGGATTTAGGTGAAAATTATTTTTATGTATATATTTTTTTTTGTTTTTAGAGAAGTTGGCGAATGTTTTGCGGCGCTTGAAGATGATGAAAATTGTAGATCGGTTGTGTTTAGTGGAACTGGGGATGTGTTTACGTCGGGTGATTTGGTTTTTGATGTTTTTTTTGTGAGGAAAATTGGTTTATTGATAGATTTTGATTTTTTTTAGGTCTTGATTTGGAAGATGCGGCGGAATTTGCGAGTTTGAGTGCGGGTGATGAAGATATTGCGAGGAAATCGAGGGGATTGCATAAAGTACTTAAAAAGTATCAGGATTCGTTCTCGGCTATTGAGAAAGTAAATTTTGTGTGAATTTGATGTTTTTAATGTTTTTATGTTTATTTAATTCCGAAATTTGTGGAGAGAATGTTGAAAAGGTTGATTTTTGCATACAAAAATTGAAGATTATAATATTTCGGGTCAAAAAATGAGGAAAAAGTTGTTAATTTTAATTTTTTGTGCTTAAAAAAATGTTAAATTCGGAATATTAACGATTTTGCTCCAAAAAAAATAAGAAAGCTTTGAAATTTTAATTTTTTTCAACACAAAATGTAAGAAAAAAAATCAAAATTTTAATGTTTTTGTGCAAAAAATTAAATAATATTATTAGAAAATCGAAAAATTTAATTTTTTTGCACCTTAAATTGAAAATTATAATTTTTTAGACAAGAAGGTAAAGAGAAATTGTAGGTTTTAATTATTTTTTGTGCCAAAATATTAGAAAAATCGAAAAATGTAAATTTTTCGGGACAACACTTATAAATTTCCAATTTTTTGCACCAAATATTTAAACTTATAATTTTTAGGCCAAAAAAAAAATAGTAGATTTTAATTTTTGGTGCCTAAAATATTGGAAAAATCGAAAAGTTTACTATTTTTCAACAAAAAACTAAGAAAACTTTTCGACACAATAAAATAAGAAAGAAATTAAAATTGAGAAAGTAAATTACGTGTAAAATAGATGTTTGCGAAGTTTTTATGTTTGTTTTATAGCGAAAATAATGCAAAAAATACTGAAAAGTTAAATTTTTGAATGCAAAAATTGAAAATTGTAATTTTTGTCAAAAACAAAAAAGTTTTAATTTTTTGTGCCTACAAAATTGAAAAATTGAGAATTTTAACGATTTGTACCAAAAAAATAAGAAAACTTTAAAATTCTAATTTTTTCTACTCAAAATATAAGAAAAAAATTAAAATTTCAATTTTTTTGGTCCAAAAATTAAATAAAACAAAAAACATTTTATTTTTGCACTCAAATTATTACAAAATCTAAAATTTTAATTTTTTTGCACCCAAAAAATGAAAATTATAATTTTTTAGGCCAAAAATTAAAGAAAAAATTGTATGTTTTAATGTTTTGGACCTAAAATATCGGAAAATTGAAAACACTTTACTATTATTCCGCAAAAAAATAAGAAAACTTTGGAAATTTTAATTTTGTGCCTCATAATATAAGTAAAAACAATAAAAATTTTATTTTTTGGTGCAAAAAAATTACAAAAAATGAAAAAAAAAAATTTTTTGCACCCAAAATTTTAGAAAAATATGAAAAATACCCAAAAATTGACCAATACACAAAATAAACTAAAATTCTTCAGTTTTCATATCTAAATACACAATAAAATACAAAAATTTCAGTTTTTCTACCCAAAATTTAAGAAAAAAAAGTCAAATTTCAGTTTTTCGACACAAAATTCAAGAAAATTCACTCAAATAATTTTACTTTTATATAATTTTTTCAGTGTCCGAAGCCCGTGATAGCCGCAATCCACGGCGCATGCGTCGGAGACGGTATTGACATGATCCTAGCAGCCGATATTCGTTACTGCACTCGAGACGCATTTTTTCAATTCAAACAAGTCGATTTCGGACTCACACCGGATATGGGCGCTCTTCAACGACTTCCAAGATTCACCGGAAACGAGAGTTTAGCGCGAGAACTCGTGTTCACTGGAAGAAAACTCGACGGCAACGAGGCCTTGCAATTCGGAATTGTGAGCCGAGTTCTGTCCTCGAAACAAGATTTGTTGAAGGTTGCCTTGGAAACCGCATCGGTGATCGCGAGTAAAAGTCCGGTTGCTGTACAAGGATCGAAGATTCATTTCAATTATTCTAAAGATCATTCCGTACAGGATGGATTGGATTATGTGGTGAAAATTTTGATGTTTTGTTTGATTTGTTCAAATTTTGAATTTTTTGGTTATTTATTCAAATTTTAAATTTTTTAATTTTTTTGAATCATTTGGAATTTTGAATTTTTTTTAAATTCAAATTTTGAATTTTTTAAAATTCATTTTGAATGTTTTGTTTGATTTATTCAAATTTTGAGTTTTTTTGGTTATTTTATTCAAATTTTGAATATTTTGTTGTAAAATGTTTTGAAATCTTAGGGTTTTTGAATTTTTTGAGATTTTTTAATTTTTTTTAATTCTAATTTTGAATTTTTAAAAAAAAATTTTCAAATCTTTGGGTTTTTTTTGAATTTTTTGAAATTTATTAATATTTTAATTTTTTCTGATTCAAATTTTGAAATTTTTGAATTTTTTTCATTTTTTGATTTAAATTTTGAAATTTGAATGTTTTGGTTATTTTATTAAAATTTTGAATTTTTTGGTATTTTTCAATTTCGAAATTTTTTTTTTTTCAAATCTTTGGGTTTTTTGAGTTTTTTTGAAATTTTGGAATTTTTTTGAATTCAAATTTTGAAATTTTTGTTTATTTTATTCAAATTGAATTTTTTAAAAATTTTAAATTAATTTTGAATTTTTTGTGTATTTTATCCATATCTTGAATTTATGAACTTTTTTATTTTGTTTTAGGCAAAATGGAACATGACGCATTTGCTGAGTGAGGATTTGTCAAAAGGTGCAACAGCTGTGACCACGGGGGCCAAAGTATCACCTGTGTTCACCAGATATTGAATAAAATTGTGATAAAAGATTTAATTTTGTTTAGATTGAAATTATGTTATGGGAAAATAAAATTTTGAATTTTGTTGTTGATTATAATTTTGGTTATTTTTTTTTTATTTATGTTTTTATACATGATTGACGTTTGAAATGTTTATTTTATGTTTTATTCTTGATCATAAAGTGTTTTTATTATTTAAAAAATAAAATACAAAAAATATGAGTGAATTTTATTTTTTATTTTATTATTTTGAATTACGCGCGCTCTTCTCCTACATTGTGATTGGTTGATTATACGCACAAGCCAAAGGCAGAAAAGGAGAGAACCTGCGACAACTGATAAACTTAAATGAGAAATATTTTCCTCGTTCAGTTTACATTTAAATAAAATTCATTACTCATTAATTTACTGCATAAAAAACTCTAAAAACTCGAAAAAAGAAAAATTTAATTAGTAACAAACACCGCCACCAGACATCACCACGCTGCAAAACATCACTCGTTTTCTGTCATCGCACTCCACAAGCAAAAAATAAAGCAAAAAATCTAAATATATCCCAAATGCAAAGAATCTTGGCGATAACTTTTCACCTTCACTGATAAAAATATCAAAAATCAACCTATTGAACCGCAAGATGGCGACCAGATATTTAATCCGCAACATTTTCAACCGATCACTACGCATTCCGTCATCAACAGGTTTTGTATTGTACACAAAACACCTGTTTTCCTATAATAACAATTTATATTTTTATTTTTAAAATCACAAACAGGTATTTCATTAACCACAAATCGCACGATGAGTTCCAACGTCGACACTCAGTATAAATACGAAACGTTAAAAGTGACAAAACCGAAGGATTTTGTGTATCACGTCGAATTAAACCGTCCAGACAAACTAAATGCGATGAATAAAGCTTTTTGGAGGTAAAATATTAAGGAAAATGTTGGAAAATTTTTATTTTTTGATCGTTTTTGTAGGGAAATGGTCGAATGTTTTACGGCGCTCAATGAGGAAGAGAATTGTAGAGTTGTTGTCGTCAGTGGAGCTGGAAAAGCCTTTACTGCGGGTGAATTTTGTTGTTTTTATTGTGTGGAAGTAATTTTTAATGGTGGATTTATTTAGGGCTTGATTTGCAAGATGCTGCTGATCTCGCGGCACTTCAGGCTAGTGATCAAGATATTGCGAGGAAGGCGAGGACGTTGCATAAATTCGTGTCTGCTTGTCAGAATTCGTTTACTGTTATTGAGAAAGTATGAAATGTGGATTGGTTTGGTTGAGAGATGGATTTTTGGGTTGGTTTAAGTGGTAAGATGCGTGAAATTGAGAAATTGGGGATTTTTGGATGAGTTAAATGTCGGAAATTATGATTTTGTTTGTTTTTTATACGGAAACATTTTGAAGAAGCTGAAAGAATCCATAGAAAATAGTTGAAAAAATAAAAATTCAATTAATTTTTTATGTTTAACATGTAAAAAATTGGATAATTAAGTATTTTTTATGCTGAAAACATCAGAAAATGATAATTATTTGCTTTTTTTTTATGGATAAAAATCACAAAAACCTAAAAACAAAATTTTAAAACTCGAAAATAATTTATCAAATGAAAATTCAACAATTTTTTGATGCATTAAACATCCTAAAATTGCAATTATTTAAATTTTTGATCGATAAAAATCGCACAAATCTAACAAAACTGTTCCAACATTTATGGAAAATAATTAATCAAATGAAAATCCAACCAATTTTTCACGATAAAGATGCATGAAATTGAGAAAATAAATACTTTCGATGCATAAAATTGAGAAAATTATCATTTTCCATGCATAAAAATTCAGAAAATAATCATTTTCCATGCATAAAAATTCAGAAAATAATCATTTTTAATGCATATAAAAATCCTATTAAAACTGAAGAAAACAAAATCAAGCCTATTTTGAATGTTAACGATGCAAAAAATGAAAAATCCAAATTTTTAGATGCGCAAAACACCCAAAATATTCATTTCCCATTAAAAAAAAAAATCCAAAAAAACTAATTTTTCATTTTATTTCTTTATTTCCAGTGCGTGAAACCCGTGATCGCAGCAGTACACGGTGTGTGCGTCGGAGGCGGCGTAAATTTGATCGCAGCTTGCGACATTCGTTACTGCACTCAAGACGCCTGGTTTCAAATCAAAGAAGTCGATCTCGGAATTGCAGCCGACGTCGGCGCGCTCCAACGGCTTCCAAAAACAACCGGAAACGACGGAGTGATCAGGGAACTCGCTTTTACCGGGAGAAAGTTTTACGCGAGCGAAGCGATGAATCTCGGAATGATCGGTCGAGTGTTTCCGTCGAAAGACGACATGATGACCGCCGCAATGGAATTGGCGATTTTCATCGCGAGTAAAAGTCCGGTTGCGGTGCAAGGGACGAAGCTTCATATGAATTATTCGAGGGATCATACGGTTCAGGAAGGGTTGGATTATATGGTGATTTTATTTTTTTTTTTTCAGTTGTTTTGTGTTTTTTGAACTTTTTTGAAATTTTTTAATTTTTTGGAATTCAAATTTTCAATGTTTTGTTTGATTTATTCAAATTTTGAATTTTTTAAAAGTTTTTGAAATCTTTGGGTTTTTTTTGAATTTTTTTGAATTCAAATTTTCAATGTTTTGTTTGATTTATTCAAATTTTGAATTTTTTTTGAAATCTTTGGGTTTTTTTTAAATTTTTTGAAATTCAAATTTTGAATTTTTTGAATTTTATGAATTTTTGAATCATTTGAAATTTTTTAAAATTATTCGAAGGATCATACGGTCACAGTGGTCACAGTTGGTGATACGGTTCAGGAAGGGTTGGATTATATGGTGATTTATTATTTTTTTCAGTACGGGTACGGGTTGCAATCACGGACAGGTATTTCCAATCCTGGGATTTTTGCCATTATAAAAACAGTTTTTTGTTTTTAAATTTTTTTTTTGATTACGGTAACATAACAAACACTAGCAAAAATTCATGGAAATTTTATGGAAATAATTTGAATTTTCCTAAAAATTTTAATCCAAAACAAAATTGCATTAAAATTGGGTTTAAGGTGACGTCATTACTGTTTGAAATCGGGTCTGTTACAATCGGGTTCAAATTACCTGTTCAATCCCGTGATGTTTCGAAATTTTAAAAATGGCGTTTTAGACCCGTTTTAACTCATTTTTGCCTGTTTTTAACGAAATTACAGGTAATTTGGACCCGATTGTAACGAGAAAATGTCATTTCAAACAGAATTGAATGAAATGATCCAGGATCCCGGGATTGCAACCTCTATTTTTGGCAATGTTGCACGGTTCCGTTGATGTTTTTGTTACAGAGTTGCTAGTAGAGTTGGGACTTTAATCGATTAAAATTTTTTATACCTAATCGATTAATCGGAATGGGTGAAAAAGGGGCGAAAAGAACACGTACGGCTATCCGTCAGGTCTCTTTATTTAAATTTTTATACAGTAAATATACAAACGCAAAAAAAAAAGAATTAAACCCTGAAAAATACATAAAAAATAAGTTAAATTACTCATTTAGGGAGACGTGTTCGCCCTCAAATTATAATTAAAGGCAAAGGGCTGCCAGGGCGGCATTAATAAGCCTTCGTTCTGATCCATTTGTTTGACTACTCGTCTCGTCCGATTATCACGCTCGGTCATCTCTTTGCTGGACAGGAATATGGCGTAGGTTCTGTCGATGTCCACCGCGTAATCCAGGAAGAACGAGCTGATGGCTGCGAATCCTTGGTTGCGTGGGCAGCGCTCGTGGTGGTGGAGGACCTCTCTCGACACTCGGGTGAGCGCTTCTCGGAACCGGTGCTCTTGCTCGATGTTGTCTAGTGACGGCAGGGTTCGAAAAATGTTTGTCGCCCGGGTCGCGAAGAGACGAAGATCTTCACCAGGTTCCTGCTTTAGGCGATTCAGCCGACTTCTTCGCTCTTGGATGGATTCCGTAAAGTCGGTCAAGAAGCGGCGGACAAATTGGGGCCAGTCCTCCGCCGCGAACTGGTTCGTTTGAAACCAAGTGGCGGCTTGGCCGGTGAGGAGGAAAGGGAGGCCGTGTTGCATGAAGAGTTCGGGGGAAGGGCAACCAACGAACTTGGCTACTCGGAGGGCTTCTTCAAGGAAAAATTCCCCCGCCTTCCAGGAGCCGTCGAACTTCCTCGGGTTGGCCTCGCTCCATGTAAAGTCGTCGTTCCAGTCGACTTCGGGCTCCTCATTTGGGTCCCCTTTCTTCGTTCCTCGTGGTCGATTCGCCATTTTTATTTTATTTTACTCGGAGAGGCGGGTTTTTGTAATTCCTAAATTTAACTAAGCGAACTGGGGTTTTTTACTCGGGGCTTTAAGTCGAGTTGGTTTTGAATCGTTTAATTTCAGTGGTATAACGGCGTAGGTTGAGGTGTTTCTGGTTCGAGTGTCGTAGTAGTAGTGGTGTCCGTCCGAGGGCCGAGGGGCTTCATTTTACCCTCCTCGAGGACCCTCCTCCAATAAGAGGGCACTCGACGGGCGTAACCTCCAACCCAGTAGGGGTAAACGGGAGGGAAGGGTCATTCGGAAATACATTTTATTCATATTTTGAATTTTTTGAATTTTTTGAATTTTTTAAAATTTTTACAATTTTTGAATTTTTTAAAATTTTTACAATTTTTGAATTTTTTAAAATTTTTACAATTTTTCGAGGGATCATACGGTCACAGTTGGTGATACGGTGTAGGAAGGGTTGGATTATGGTGATTTATTTATTTTTTCAATTGTTTTGTGTTTTTTGCTTTTGGGTAGTGATGCGCGGTTCCTTTGATGTTTTTGTCACAGAATTGGTAGTAGAGTTGCATAATCGATTAATCAAATTCAATATGGGGATAAATTAGTCGATCCCCAAATTACACTCCCCAAAAAACCTAGATTTTACCCCATTTTTATACTCCCAATTTTTAACTTGTTTCTACACCATTTCAAATACTTTTTGACAATTTGCAAGTAGTTTTCAGCCACTTCTGAACGATTTTTAGATAATTACCAATTGATTTCTAGCCTTCCGAACAATTTTTAAATGATTTCTGATCATTTGCGAGGGATTTTCTGTATGTACAAACTATTTTCAAATGATTTCATACTATTTCTGAGTGATTTTTCGTTCTCCTATAAAGATCTAAGTAAAAATAGTCCGGAAAAGGCTGGAAATCAATTGGTATTCGTCTAAAAATCGTTCAGAAATGGCTGAAAACTACTTGGAAATTGTCAAAAAGTTGTTTGAAAAATGGGGGTAAAAAATAGTGGCTTTGGGGTAGAAACCAGTTAAAAATTGGGGGTATAGAAATAGGGTAAAATTTAGGTTTTTTTGGGGGGAAAAGCAGGGAATTTGGAGATCCTTTTTCTTTTATTGATTTACAAATTTTTCTCTAACTTTTTCAACATTTTATTCAATTTTTCAAAATTTTCTTTTTCATCAAAATTTTTTAAATTTTCAGGGTTATCGACTTTATTTTTTAAAAATATTTTGACTGAACTATTTATTTGCAATTCTTAGAATTTTGTTTTGACGATTTTTCTTTTACTTTTAAAAAATTCAAAAATTTCAAATGATTCAAAAATGTCAAAAAATTCAAAAACCCAAAGCATTTGAAAAAATTCAAAAAAATTCAAAATTTGAATAAAATTACCAAAAATTCAATAAAATAAACAAAAAATTCAAGAAATTCAAAATTTGAATAAAATTACCAAAAATCCAATAAAATAAACAAAAAATTCAAGAAATTCAAAATTTGAATAAAATTACGAAAAAATTCAAAAATTTTTCTCTAAATTTTTCAACATTTTATTGAATTTTTCAAAATTTTCTTTTCTTACTCCGTAAAATTTTTTTAAATTCCATTAAAATTTTTTTTTTTTCAATTTCCAAATTGCAAAATTTAATTTTTTTTCTTCTTCTACTTTTACAGCTAAAATGGAACATGTCGCATCTACTCAGCGAAGATTTAATGAAAGCAGCCATGGCAGTAGCAACAAAATCAAAAGAACCACCGATATTTGCCAAATACTGAACGAAACAACAAAACAACAAAACAACTCAACTTTTATAAAAATATACAAAATATCACAATCGAGGAATTCTAGGAATTCAAAACATCACATTGCATGTAGAAAAAAAATAAATAATTTTTTTCTGTATTTAAATTTTAAATCCCCTGAGTTGCACCATCTTCCTCTGCTTCTGCTTCTTCTTCGGCGGCCAATTCAGCAGCCAATCTTTCGGCTTCTTCGCGAGCCAATCGAACAGTTTCGAGATGAGTGTCGATTATCTGTCGCATTCTCGCACCCACGTGATCTTCGGACAATAACCATGCGATGTAACCGATGTAATCCATATTTCCCGTGTCTCTGTCGACCATTGCTGATAGAATTTCGTCCAATTCGTTTTCGTCCAATGGTTCACCGCCTAAAAATTCGATTTTTGAGGGAAAAACTCGTTAATTCGAATAAAAAAAATTTTTTTTTTGGAAAATTTATTTTGCGATTGTTCTGAAAAGATTTTTTTCAATTTTTTTAGAAAAAAACCGGATCCCGGATAATTCGAACTAAAATGAATTTTATTTTTTATTGATTATTTATTTAGTTTTTAAAAAACGGCTTAATTTAATTTTTTTTAAATTTTCTGCCGAAAAAAAGAAATTCCGGATAATTCAAACAAAAATTTTTTTTTTGCATAATTTTTTCGAGAAATTCCGATTAATTCCCATTTTTCGATTTTTTTTTCCTCGAAAATTAGATTCCGGATAATTGGAACCAAAAATTAATATTTTTTTGAGAAAATCCGCTTAATTCACATTCTTTTCGATTTTTTTCCCGAAAAAACTAAATTCCGGATAATTTGAACAAAAAAATTTTTATATTTTATATTTTTTAATTTTTTTTTTAAAACCAAGATCCCAGATAATTAGAACCAAAAAAAATTTTTTTTTTCATACAAAAAATTCATATTTTTTTCCTCTTATTTTCCGACCTAAGCGGATTCCAGATAGTAAAAAAATTTTTTTTTTTCAAACCACTTGACCGACATTTTTGTAATTTTTTTAAATTTTTTTATATGTCACCTGATTTTTTGCTTCAATTGAAGTCAAATTTCGATATTTTACTCAAGTTTCTTTCATTTTTACCTCATTTTACAACAAAATCACCAAATTTAAAGTATTTTCGTTGTTTTCTGCGCAGTTTTTCAATTTTTTCCAAAATTTTCCGCAATTTCTATTTATTTTACTATACCACTTTCAGTCATGAAAGTCGTCAACTGTTCCTTAGTAAAATATCCTTTTCCTTCTCCATCCAGGTTCTTTAAAACTTCCGATAATTCATCGAAATTCAATGGGAAAAATCTGAAATAAATAAAAATTTATAAAAATATATTTTTCTCATATATTAAATCGAAATTATGCAAAATATGACGTCAGTTTCAAAATATTAAAAAAAAAAATCAAATTTATCAAAAATAAAATATTTTACTAATTTTTATACATCAAAAAATCAAAAATAATGATGACGTCATAATTTTTCACTATTTTCGTCTATCTTTTATCATTTATCAACCTTCGTTCGTTTAATCTTTTTATCAACGCAGGTAAAAACCTGCTGTAGTGTGCGTAGCCTTCAGTTCCTGCTTCTTCAACCTAAATTACAAATTTATTTCACTTTTTAAAATTTTTTTGGATTTTTTGCAAATTTTTATTTCACCTCATTTAATATGTCGTGAACTTCAGCTTCGGTCGGAATGAAACCCAAACATCGAATCACAGTACCAACTTCCCTAAAAAAAATAAATAAATAAATGAGATAAATAAAATTATATTTTTAAAATTAAAAATATACCTGATATCAATGCGATTTTTATTTTCCAAATCAAAATAACTGAAAACAGTTCGAATCATTTCACTCAATTCTTCATAGTCGGGCGATGCATCCAAACCCGCATTAATTTCCGATATTTTGGAAGGAACTAAAATAAACAAATAAAAAAAGTGGTTTTTTGAAGAAATTTTATTGCAATAAAAAAAAAAAAAAATTACCAGCGGAAAGAAGCAAAGGAATATCGAGAATTTCATCCCCGCTTTCCTCGGCGGCCATTTTGTTTATTCGGTAACCAAGACAACAACACAAAACTGTATAAATTTCCTCCAAAACCACACAAAATCTCCTAAAACTTATCAAAACCGATTAAATAGACAAAAAAACTCAAATCAAAAATCATAAATCAAAACCACCCAATGAAAAACGGCTTTATTTTTGTTTGTGAAAAATAGCCGCCATTTTGTTGTAGTAAAGGAAAAATCGGAAAAATCCGAGGAAAAATCTGGGAAAATCGAGGATAAAATCGTGTTTTAATTTTTTAAAGGAAATGAAACAATAACAATATCAATAGCAATATCAATATAATTCAGCCGATCAGTCCACTTTAAACTCTACTTTAAATCGAAAAATGAGTGGCACATATCCAAAAACGCGCATTAATCTCCGATATTTTCGACGGAAAAAAACACAAAAATATATTTTTTAATTATCTCAAAATAAAGTAAATTACATTCTCCAAAAAAATAAAAAAGAAACAGAAAACACAGAAAGAAACATTAAAATCAGAAAGAATTTCGTCGGCCATTTTGTTTATTCGGTAACTAAGACAACAACCTTCACCCATCATACATCACATCGCACCCAAAAAAACCTAACCACCAAAAATCCCCCAAAAAACCACACAAAACCTCCTAAAATCAACCAAAACCTATTAATTACCCAAAAAACCTCGATTAAAATAAAAAAAATAAAAACCACCCAATGAAAAACCGTTTTACTTTCCCTCTTACGCTATGAAGAGCCGCCATTTTGTGTAGTAAAGGAAAAATCGTGTTTTAAAGCAAAAGAAATTAACGTTAAGTATCAATATAACATTTAAATTTCTAGCCGATCAGTGCACCTTAAATCGAAGCATGAGTGACTCAGATCCAAACAAATTGAAAGTGGTGGAGCTGAGGTCAGAATTATCACAGCGCGGGTTAGACACAAAAGGTAACAAAGCCGCACTGGTGCAAAGGTTGCAAGAGGCGTTGGACAAGGAGAAAACTAACGCATCTGAAGGTGAATTTTTCACGTTTTATTCTATTTAAAACTCACTTTAATCAAATTTAAAACACGTATTCAATGTTTACGAGTGATTAATCATATTTTAAATTGTTTTTTTAACCGATTTTTGCTAAAATTCACACTTTTTCCGTAAGCCTAATGTTACATAAGCCATTTTTGATTTTTTTTAAAAATTTTTTTTTTGATTTTTATTTTTTTAATGGAAATTGGAAATTGAGAAAAAAATTTTTTTTTGGTTGGTTTTGATTTTTTGTTTAATTTTTTTGGAATTTTTTTTTTTGCGTGTGTAGGTGACGAGGGAATTGAGGATCAGAGCAATACATCTGAATCTGTTGAGGAAATTGTGGAAAAGAAGAAAATGGAGAAGGAAAATACGGTATTTTGGGTTATTTTGCGAGAATTTCTGGGATTTTGGGGGATTTTTTGCGATTTTTCTGAGGGATTTTGATGATTTTTGGTGTTTTTCCGGAGTTTTTTTGTTGATTTTTGAGGGATTTATGCGATTTTTTTGTTTTTCGTTGTTTTTTTGGGTTATTTTTTCATTTTATGAGGATTTTCTGAGATTTTTTGTTTTTCTTTTGCGATTTTATGAGGGATTTCGATGATTTTTGGTGTTTTTGAGGGGATTTTCGGTGGTTTTTGAGGGATTTTTGCGATTTTTTTGGAGTTTTTTGTGCGTTATTTGAGGATTTTCTTTTGTTTTGGGGTTTTTGGAGGAAATTTGTCGGTTTTTGGGGTTTTAGATGAGGAATTTGTTTGGTTTTGTTGTTAGTTTGGGTTGTTTTGGGTTTTTTTTGAGGTTTTTGATGAGGAAATTAGAGTTTGCCGTATGTTGGAAAAATGGCGGCGCGCTGTTTTTGTTTGTTTTCGTTACGATGACGTTTTAAAAGTTATGGGAAAATTTTTTTTATGGGTTTTATTTATGGAATGTGTCGATATAAAGTAAGTTTTTGGTGAATTTCGTTGTGTTGAATTGTGGTTTGACGGGTTTGGAAACCTTAGCGGCCATTTTGAATCTTGAAATAGCATGAATGAGAAAAATTGATTTTTTGATTTTTGTTTTTTCTAGGAAACCGATGGTAAAGACGACGATCAACCAGCATCAGATGCGACTGATCTATCGAAACCAGCGATAATGGATGTAAGATTTAGAGAAAATTCCAGAAAATTCGAAATAATGAGGAAAATGAGGAAAATGAGATTTTCGGAAGTTTTTTTGTTTATTTTTATAACTGGAGATATTCCGTGGATTTATTGAGATTTATTGATTTTTTTTTCATTAAATTTTTGAAATTCTCGAGAATTTTCTGATTTTATTCGGGAATTTATCGAGATTTAAAGAATTTTTGAAGATTTTTCGATAATTAATCGAAAGTTTCTAATTTTATTCTTGAATTTACCAAGATTTTCGTTGATTTTTCGTGATTTTATCAAAATTTTCTGATTTTATTCGCGAATTTAGTTATTTTTCGAAGATTTTTTGTGAAATTCCTGAAATTTATCGAAATTTAAAATATTTTTCGAGGTTTTATCGTGCTTTTCGGAAGCTTTTCGTGAATTTTCAGTGAATTTATCGAGATTTAAAGGATTTTTTTTAAAGTTTTTCGATAATTAATCGAAAGTTTCTAATTTTACTCGTAAATTTATCAAAATTTAAACCATTTTTCGAATATTTATTAATTTTTTTTAACAATTTCCATTTTTTTATTTATTATGACGCAGGAGGAAACATCCGAAATGCAAAACGATAACAACGAAGACGGTGATGAAAATTATAACAAAAACGAGGAATCCAATGATGAACCAATGGATCTGAAAACAACAACAACCACAACAACAACACCAACAAAATCCAACGTGGAACCACCAACTCCCACCGAACCGAGCGAAACCAGCGGTCAATCCTCCGAATGTAAACTAAAAAAAACCCAAAAAAATTCAAAAATTTCCCAAAAAATCAAAAAAAAATTCAAAAAACCAAAAAAAACTCAAAACTCTTTTCCTCCACAGCTAAAGAAGACGAAAGTAACTCGGAAACTCGACTTTTGGACGCAAAAAAGGAAGAAAAAGAGTCAAAAGACGAGGGAAACGACGTTGCGAAGGATCTCAGTAGTCGCGATTCCGAGGAAACGGCGGAGAATTTGAGTCGCGACAACAACGAAGTCGCGGAGAATTTGAGCCGAGACAACTCGACTCCGATGGATTTACAGCAACAGGGCGACGCACAGATGGAAAATGGGGGTGTTAAAGATGAAATTTCGGGCGTTGACACGTCCGAGGAACAGCGACGGGGCGAGAAACGACGTCATAGGTCGCGCTCACGCTCGCACGAGAGGAAAAGGTAAACATTGGGTGTATTTAGTAATGAGAAAAGAAAAATAATGCGCCAATGTTCGATTACTCGAATTGATTTTTTGTTTTTTAAATTTTTTTGGCGATTTTTGGGGAGGAACTATATGGCTGTCATTCGCCAATTTCGAATAATTGTCAGTTGGCAGTGCGCGCGGAATTCAAACGATTATGCGCTGGATTTAAATTAATTAAATGATTAAAATTATCTGTTTCTTTTTAATTTTGCGTGGTTTTGGTAGTTTTATGTGCAGAATTCGAACAAAACGATAAAAATTATCCATTTTGTTCAAATTCTGCGCGGTTATGGTAGTTTTACTAGTTTTACGCACAGAATTTGAATGAAATGATTAAAATCTTTTTCTTTCTATTTTCGATTAATGAAAGGATTTTTTTATTAATTATTTTTTTAATTAATGAAAATACACAGTTCTTGTTTTTGTTGTTTAATTTCATTTTTTACTGTTTTTAAAAATTAATTTGTAGTATTTTGGGCAGAATTCGAACAAAACATAATTTTTATCGTTTCGTTTGAATTCTGCGCATAAAACTACTGAAACCGCGTGCATTATGACTGACAATTTAATCGAAATTGGC
>JAQFZO010000345.1:0-27265 GCA_034695885.1 Geophilus flavus
CTGATTGGTTGGCATTGTTAGAACACTGCTTGTGTAAATTGCTAACAATCACTTATCCTATCAATTTACCATCACACGGACTTTAGGTGCATTCAATTTTAGGCCATAAATTGTAAGAGTACGGTGGTGACCAGTAGTCTTGGTGAGTTGATGATGAAGTAGAACAGTTTCAGGGTTGAAATAGGTTTATTTTAGAGACAGGTGCGATAGCACGACTCAATCTTAAGATAATTATACATCAACTGAGGTTTTGAATGTGAACATTGTTGGGTGCATGGTGCAGTCCTGTAACAAAATGAACTAATTCAAGTCATAGAAATCGTGTTACAAAAACAGCTTTTAACTCTCATGCTAAATGCACCTTGCTTATCGGAAGTTGCATTCACTCTGGCAGCTAAAAGCCGCTTTTATGAAAAATGAATTCATTTGACTTTTGATGACGTATTTATGTCATCCAAAGTAAAAACCAAGTCATAGAAGCCTCTTTTGCACAAGCTAGGAATTTCTAGTTTTTGCAAAAGTGGCTCATGTTTTAATACGAGCATAACCGATCCCATGATGTCATCATGAATAGTCACAAGTATTTTTAAGTGTCAAGTGTTGCCAACATGCCCTGGTGGTAATTACAGAAATACATGTTAAAAGCTGATACCAAAATCCATTATTAATGGCAAAACCCAATTCCTACAGCAAAAGTCATAGTTAAAAACCAATCATAAGTGGGATTTTATGATTTTTACATATACAATAAGTCACTTTAGTATAAGTTGGATTTTGCTTTTTAAATTGAGATTTACACAATACATCAATGTCAGTATCGAATATACTCGATATTTGGGGTATCGCTCGGCACAAGAAATTCCTGGCCGAGTTTTACACGAGTTTGTGGGTTGTTTTTGCTGCACTGCAGCACCGCCTTTTGTATTTCTCTTATCTGATTATCGAATGGCGGCTTTATCGAGGGATTTATTCCCACCTTCTCTTCATTCAGCATCGCTGCCATCACTTGGCCGGAGGCGTGAGCTGTAAACATTCCCTCACTCCCTCGTTCCGTTCCCTTCCGTTCCTTTCCTTCGACGGGCCTTTGAGACCCCCTCCTGGGGCAAGGAGAAACTTGCCCTTGGGGCTTAGGTATTTTTTCCCTCTTTCTCTCTCTTGGTTTGGTGTTTGATGTTGTTAAGCAAGTTTGTTTTTCGAACACTGAAATAACGTAAATACTGCTGGGGAAGAAAGAATTGTCAATATTGATCTTTGGTTTGAATTTTTTCACTTTATGGTTGTTGTTTGGGTGGGTGGATGTGAATTTTTTTGTTGTTTGTTGGTGGAAAGTTGAAGGTTTGGATGTTACAGTTTAGTTTTATTGTGAAATGATGAAAAATTCAACTTAGACATTGGTTTTAATATCAAATTTTTCTAATTTATTGTTTAGTGACACATGATCGTTGGTGACCTCACTGACACTATTTTGGGATCTTGGAACCTGGATTCTTGGTTCCAATATTCCAAAGTTTCATCAATAACTGTTGTGCAACAGTGCCAAAAGTGGGCTTGAAACAGTGCTTGCTGCAACAAATTTCAGTTTTATACATACTGTATACAATTTAATGTAAATCAAGTGTAAATTAATGCTTTCACATCTCTAAATTTGTGGGCAAAACTAGCCTTAACAAATCTTTTAGGCTTTTACATCAGATTTACATTTTGAAAAAATAAAATTGAATTTACCGTAAACGATCGAAAGTAACCGTAAATTCAGATTTACGCAATATCTTTCAAATCAACTTCCCACAATTTTACAAATGCAGAAGCTCAAATTTAACGAATGAATTTCACATTTAATTTCCTTTTGTAAATCTGAAATTTTTTGCAGTGTATCTTTGGCACTTGGCTTTTCTAGCTGTTTCCATCCTGTTTCTGGTTAAAACAGTATTTGCTCAGGCAAATTTTTGCCCACCTAAAGTTAGGTGTTAAAACTTTGGGCGCCCAATTTTGGCACCCATGTCACTCGGGCCTCTGTTTGCCAGTCTGAGAATGTAGAAAAGTTGGGTGCTATTGCCTTGTTCCATTAAAAGTAAAAAATTTATGAATTAAATTCTTTGCTGACTCATACAAAGAAACCTGTCAACTTTCTCATGCGACACACTACTTGTGACCATACATAGCCTCTAGCAACCTTAAGCAATATTTCTTCTTCCTCCATCTCGTCCTCTTACCTCACCTCCTTGCAGCACTGGTCTTCAATGAGTTTACACATCCAGACTTCTCTTCCTCTTTGTTTTCTGTTTCACCAATTGCTGGTGGATATAACAAACTTCTAGCTCCCTATCTGTAAGTGACAAAACTTTGAAATTTATAATTTTTCTTAATAAATCAAAACAAGTCATCAATTGATTTAAAACCTTAAATATTATTTAAGTAGGCTACAATCAAGTATAAAATATATTTTAAAAAAAATAAAACATTTAAAGCCAAATTAAAATAATCTATAAATGAAAATTATTATGAATGGCATCTGTCACAAACTTTGAACATTTTGTTCAGAATTACCAAAAAATTATAGTTGATTGTAGTTTGGAATTAAATAATTAGGATTACTCGATGATTTATTTCAAACTTTTATCACTTACTGTAAATTCAATTAAATAATACCTCACCTTTGCCATGGTATCACGCAGAGATATTATACGAAATTAGAAATCTTTTATTAAATCAGTTTAACTCAGTTTGTGCCATTTCTTTCCAGCTTATCCAGAAGTCCCATTTCTACTTTTATCTTAATAACAAACAACAAGCACAAAAAATTTAATAAAAAATTTAAAAAATAGGGTGGAGGATTACCCCACTACACAATCATCCCCCTCTACACCCTTAATGTCTCCATCTCACATCATCTACAGTACCATGGGCAACCGCCAGACAACAACATAACTGTCTACACAAGAAAAATAACAGTATCCGAGCTACTTTCAGCTACCTAGCAAATTAAAATCTAGTAAATAACAAAATACGTAGAAATCCATAAGAATTAATGGCATTTGAAATGACATAGTTATTTTTTAAATGTAACTCATTAGATAGACACGTTCCGATCAAATATGGATCCGCCTGTATTCTTCTTTTAAAGTTCTGGATATTTATTTTTCCAGGAACATGTATTTTCTCCAAAATCTTCCAGAACATTTGTCATAGTGGAGCCATAGCAAAAAAAATAACGCGTTACTCCCCAAGTCTGTGACATCTTCGTCTCCCAGCCTCGTGTCTTAGTGTCACATGGGCTGCGAGTGCCTACAACAACTTTAAGGTGAAATTGAAATTAATCTCTCGCTCTGATCTTTCATTAAGTCGACTTGAAAAATTGTATTTCCAGTGCAGGATGTGATTGGAAGGAGGGAAGGAGAAGCGAAGGCGTATAAAACTACAACATATAGATTTTACTCATGTCAAAAAACGCCTGGAGAAATTGCGAGATGGGGGCGTGTGCAATAACGCCCGCGGCGCTCTTTTGCGCAGCTTGCTACTCCTGCTGCAACCTAATCAGGCTTGGCTGCCCGAAGGACGGAACATTCTTACTGCCAAATCTTGTGACCCAATTTGAGCCGACGGCATTGAGCAAAATGGACACCAAACCAAAGTTCATTTGTCTGCTTTTTGGATTATGGTTTTTCTATTACTTGCTATTTTTATTTAAGAGAAAAAATAAAAAAAGATTTTCTTGGAGAAAGAAAAATTGTTTTTCTACATGAAATAAATTCCCACCAATAATGTTGTAGCTTTTGGTGACGTCAGTACTCATTTTTAAAAGTATGGCAGTTATCAATCTGTCAATCAATAAGCACAATCAGGAAAAAGTTTGAGATTTATAGATTGTGATGTAATCAGATTTTGGTTTTAGTAAGCAAGTGTTTATTCGCATAAAAAAGTTTCAAATGGAATTGAGCTGGTACCTGGAAATACGCTCGCTTTTTTATTTTTCTGTTTCCGTGTCTCCATTGTTGCTTTGGGTTCCTAGTTGTTCCTTTCCACTTTGAATTTTAGGTTCATCGTACGATTTTTCAGTTTGTTTTTAGTTGCGTTGATGGAGTCTTCTTTCCACTTCACGCTGACTGGGTTGTCCCAACGCAATGCGAACACGATTGAGATATAATTTGGATTGTGTAAAAATTTTGGATTGTGTTATGAGAATTTTCTTATTCAGATTTATGTCTTTGACGGGTCAAATATGGCCATAGCCATTGCTAGAGGCCTTAAGCCATATTACCATATTTATTCGATTTGCGCGCGGGTATTGGGTAGTGCGTTGTGCGTGGGGGTCGGGCAAATTTAGCACTTAGTGCGCGGGTCTCGTGTACTGTGCGGTTGCAGTAGTCGAAGTAATTAAAAAGCCGTTAAAAACCCCAAAAAATGATAAAACACGATAGAATATGGAAAAAACAATTAAATATATTTATTTGTAAAATAATTGGCCAAAAATTTAATCAAAGAGTTTGCGTTTTAACCAATCATTTTACAACGCAAAGAAGGTGATATGCAGTAGTATGCGGATCTCCGGTAGTGCGCGGGGTCGTTTAAATTTAGCAAACAGTGTGCAGGTGCACTATGGGAATAAATACGGTAAGCAACTACTGCTACCTGGAAATAAGGTTCCATACGTATTTCTGGAATTTAATGAACTCAACACTCTTTGGAACCATCACAAGTGCCAACTAATATTTAAACCCATCTTCAGAAAAGAATAATTGTAGACTTTCCCGAACCCTCAAAATTCCCAGGGGAAAAAAGAAACAAATCTAGCAAAATTCCCAACAATTATTTACTTTTAATCCCGTTGTTATTCCTCCATCCTCCATTCACCAGAAAAAATTTTCCAGACAAATTTTATTCGCCATCGAAAAACTCCTCGGTCCTCTCCTCTCGGCAGCCGTTACGTCTTTTCTGGGAGCGGTGGATTATAGGCAACGACAGTACCTCATCCGGGAGCAGAATTGATTGGGTTTAATGACAGTGAGCTCTGCTTCTATCTTGAATCTTTACATTTGTCCTTGGGTCTCGAGATTGTGAGTGGGAGGCCTCGGGGATCCATCTCATGAGCTAATTCTAGTGGGACTCGCTTTATCGCCCGAAGGTTTTTAGCCTCTTCCGCCTACACAAGACGATATGAAAAGGAGCCTCGCGTGCGCCCCGGGATAAAACTGATCGACCATCATTCAGGAAACCAGAGGAAACCGGCTGGGTTCCATGGAAACTGAGCCTCGGGTATTCATCAATGGTTTCTATAGATGATTTGAAATTAATTGATCCGGTTTTTTAAACTTGTATTTACTTGTTGTGTCCCGTTTCTCGTCTTTGTTGCTAGGGAGTGATATGGTGAAATGAGGGGATTTCGTGTGTGGGAGGAAAGACGAGGGCAAATCGGTGGTGTGCAGTGAAGCTTTTATTTTTTGAATTGAAAATCGCAATTTCGAGCGGCTGCGAAAGACACTTCCGGTTGGAGTTTAGATTTGGGGATTCAGGGAATCCGAGTTTTTACCCAGAAGTCGGTGAAACTGAATTTTTTAGGCTCTGGCTTAACCGGAAGTGTCTCCCTTGCAGTTGAGAAATTTGGTTTTAGAGTGAAAAAATCAATTTTGAGTTGATTTAAATGATACTTCCGATTTAATTTCAGATCTGGAAATTTAGGGGATCCAAGTTTTCACCCAGAAGTCGGTGAAACTGAATGTTTTTGGCGTTGGCTTAACCGGAAGTGTCTCCCTTCCCGCCTCAAAATTGGGTTTTAGAGCAAAAAAATCAATTTTGAACTATTTTAAAAGATACTTCCGGTTCGGTTAAGAGTTTAATATTTAGGAAATTTCAACAAATGCGGGTAACTCGGGGTTCCTAAACTTTCAATCCACTAAACTCACCGGAAGTGCCCTTAAACCGCCCTCAAAATTGCATTGCTGATGGGCCATGTGACGATTCAGAGCGCCTTTAAAAGGAACTTCCGGTAGGCTGAGAAACTCGAAACCATAGGAACGCCGAACTTGAGTCACCCTAATTATCTTCCAAAATTTTTGACTTTACAATTCAACCGGAAGTGCCCTTTAAGAGCCCTCAAACTTGCAACAAAACACGAGAAATCGTCTTTAATATTCAGTTTGAAGTTCCGGTCCGTCGGCCAACATCAGAAAGCGAACGGAAGTAGGAAGTAACACAGTAAAGTTTAATTAAATAAATGACGTCACGGATAGAAATGTGAATATTGAATAGACAGTGTGCATACACAGACAGGGCACAAAATTCTCTAGCAAAATGTGCGGGACCGTAATGAGAAATTGAGTGGCCCGAGGCTGGCCATCAGGCGGCGAACGAGAGCAATATTTTTCCTTAATTAATTTCACCTCGCTTTTCTCGCGTTGCCGAAGGCAACTCGTGCTGCAAAACTTCACCCACTCGCACAAATAAAACAAATGCTCCATCCATACCACCTGCGCAAGCGCCAGGAACAAAAGCAAAAGAGGGATAAAAAAGAATAAAATATAAAAAAATAAAAGATGCTTCGGGGCATCGCTTCATCACGTGATTTAACTCTTCTAATCCAATAGGGGAAAAAATTTAAAAAAAAATCATTTATTTCAATATTCCAAGAAAAAAATTAAAAATTAAAAAATTAAAAATGTTTGTGTAATAAAAAATGAAATAAAATAAAATAATATGGCAAGAATAAAATACGTATTCTCTATTTGGGAAAACCGTATACATGTGTAACAAAAAAAAAATTGTTGGAAGAATGGCAGGTATCTGCAAAAAATTTCAGATTTACAAATGCTAAATTTGATGTAAATTTGTGCGCAAAGCTACACATTACAAACTTTTTTTTGTGGTCAAAAGCAGCTGTTAAATTGGATTTATATTAGAGAGTTAGCGCAATTCCGTACGACTGTTTATAACAACGACAAACGACAAATAATTTGTTGTTTTGTCGTTGTCGTAAATATGACATAAAAATTCCGTTATAGAGTTAGCGCATTTTAACAATCGACAATCGAATTAACATCTAAAATGTTCCGGTTGGAGATTTCATTCCACCACCTTCTCTAGGCATCATAAACTGCCTAAAATCGAATAGAACGTACATTTTAAATTTTTTAATGATATAATAAAACGGTTTTCTTGAACTTGTATGTGTTGCATCACTCTAACTTGATTCAAGATGGCTGACATAAAATTGTTGCTAAGACAAAATTTCCCATGATGCAATGGTGTCGTTGACAGAAAACAGAACCGACAATACAATAAAATTGTTGTGCACGACTCGCCAAGATGTAACGACAGTGAAGTCACAATACAGAATTCACACATTTTCCGTTTGTCGTTGTCGTAAATCAGTCGTATAAAATTGCGCTAACTCTATTAGATTTACAAAATTGAATTTACTGTACACCATTTAAAGTAAGATGTAAATTGAGATTTACACATCTTTCACGCCAATTTCTCACAAGTTTACAAATTTTACATTGAATTTCCTTTTGTAAATTTGAAATTTTTTGCAGTGTATATGTAGAATGATTTTTACAAACATTTCTGACTAGTTTGGACTAATTTCAGAGTATATTTCAACAGAAATTTTATTTCATTTTATTTTAAAGCCAAATTAAAGAGAGGTAAACTGATGGTTAAGTTAAAATGTAGCATGTAGTGAAAAAAGATGAAAAATTGGTTCATAATGAATTCAGTATTTTTTCATTTATCTATTTCATGTAAATTTGTGTCTGAGACAATGTTTAAATATACAAGTTTTGAGTTTTACCTCATCAGCTCGAGGGCTGTGTTTGTCTTTGTAAACTTTTCCATCTGCAGTCTCTCTTTAAATCGATTTAAAAATAAGAGGAAAAGAAAAGAAGGTACTATTATTATTCAAATATGGCACTAGAATCCACAAAAACACTGAGAACTAATTCACTCAGAGAAAAGGGAAAAAACGACAAAAAAAATTTTTCATCACAATAACAGCGTAATAATAATAATACTAATATGTAAATAACTTTGAAAAATATTTTCTTGAAAATTATTCTTCAGCTTTTTTATCTAAAAACAACAACACTTTAAGGTGTACAATAATTTAGCGGAAAAGCACCATTAATTGACAGGAAGTTTTTAAACTAAATTTTCCATTTTTTTCTAACTTTTTACAATTTTTAATTTTGTTTGATACAAAATAATTAAGTGGGAAGAAATCTAGGGATGCGAGTGCTAACAGAAAAATTACTTGATTGAATGTTTGGGAATCGAATTTAATTGTCCTATAATGGGCCAGTTGTTTTGGCCGGACCGGAGGATGGGAAAAGTCCCGGAAATTTTTAATTTTTATTTTTGGATGGGGAAATATCCTGGAAAGGTACTGTAGAAAGAAATTCCGGAATATAATGGAGATGGAGAATTTTGTGGAAATATTCCGGAAATGTCTGCGGATTTATTCCCGGAATTTTCCGGGAATTTTCTGTTCAGTTCTGGGATGTTGGATTGTGGAAACAGGAGTTGTCCTGTCTGAGGAATAGTTTCCGGAAACGTCTGAGGAATTATTCCCGGGATTTTTCCGGAAAATGTCCTGTTGAGATGTTATGTCCCGTTGGTGGAATTGTTTTCGGAGAAAGTTTGGTAGGGTGTTGTTTGGATGTGTCTGCTGGAAAGGAGTTCCGGAATATTTCCTGTTCGGAAATGTTACTCGGAATTGTTTGAAAAATTCCGGGAAACGTGGAAATTTGGAAAGAGCCTTCCGGAAAATTTTCCGATCGCTTCAATTCAAACTTCAAAAAATTGACCGGAATGGAAAAATTCCCGGAATGAACCCCGGAAAATTCCGGAAATTTCCGAAAAATTCCAGGAATCATGCAGATGTGCAGAATAGCATCGGTTGTAGAAACAGAAAAAACATCCGGAAAACTGTCCCGGAAAATCTCGGACATTGCCCTCTCGGCTTTCTTCACTCGATACAAAATGGTGATTCCAAAGTTCGTCAACAAGATCACTGCATCGGGATCTGTTTCCTACAAAACAGATACTCGCAAAACTGTTGTCCTTCAACACCTCCTCCATTCGACGCCATGATCTTGAATCCATGATTAAGCAGTCGCGTTATCGCTTGCATCGAATTGAGTTTACAATAGCCATTGAGTGGAAATCGAATCACGTGACGGGCATCCTGATTCCACGCGACTCCAGATCTCGCGTCCATCAACGCTTGGCTGATCTCGGGGAAGATCTCGTCGACGAGAGCTCTCTCTCCGCTCAACATGATTCGCTCTCCCAGATCAGGACTAATATTCAGCGCCAAACACTCGAATCCTCCGCCTTCACCATCTTCGTCCGTCGTGTGACTGTTTGTCGGTGAACACACCGAACCCGGATGGTGGTGGTGGTTCCGCTCGGAGCTTGAGGCAGCAATAGCAGTAGATGTGGGCAACGTACCTCCCTTTTGCCTTTCCCGGCGAAGCGACTCGAGAGCCCGCGTCATGGCTGGGATGTCATAATATTGGGCTTCTTCGGTCAGCAATTCCAGTTCGTCAAAGCTGTCCGGGATGGCCAAGTGGTTGGTCCGAAGGAAGTTGAGTACATGTCGAAACATCTTGCCGTCTCGGTCGATAAAGTAGTGCTGCTTCAGGCTGTCCAGCACGATTGGGATGCTACCGTTGAACATTCTGGCTAGTTTCGACTCTGAATATCTGAAACCGAAACAAAAAAAATTTGTTTAAAAATTTTAAGTCTGAAAGACGAATTCCGCAGGATTGAATGAGGCACTTCCGGTTCAGGGGGGAGGCTAAGATTTTAGGAACACCGAGATATGTGTTACTACTGAGTGCCATGAAAATTTCAAACGTGTAATTCAACCGGAAGTGCTCCAAAAACTCATTGAAATCGACAGAAACTCAACGAAAACCCAGGAGAAGTGATTTCGCAGCATAGAATGGGGCACTTCCGGTTCAGGAGCCTGAAAGTCTAGGAGCACTGACATGTGTATGAAAACTGAGTGTTCTTAAAATCTCAAGAATCCTACCCAACCGGAAGTACCCTTTAAGCCCCTGTGGAATGTAGAGTATGCGAGGAAGCCCCTTTTACATTTTTACTACAGTGGATGGTATTAAATTTTGTGCAGTGGCTATTCTCCAGGACATCCGTGGAAATAGCCAGGACTCACAGACGACATTCGTCCAATTATTAATAATGGAAGCACATCAATGACCTCTGCATGCGAGTCTTCAAGAAACCATTATGGAGGTCTGAGAGCGTTTTTGTACCAACCAGATGATTAAAACGAAGCATCTACTCTAACGTTAAAAGCAAAAGCAAATGCTATTTTCTAATAGAGCATATACATTGGCATGAAATTTTTATTCATACATTTCAGAGCATTTACTTCAAAAACGTAAAGAAAAAGCATTTACTCCATTTTAATCATACAACCCATTAGCAGAAAACACAGATTCACATGGGGTAGGGTGATTCTGAATCGAATTTCTCACAAACGCACAGGCTGTATTACCATTTGTTGATGTCAGATATTTCACTTAATGGCAAAACAAGAAACTACTCAAATTTCAATTGCCAGCGTGCAGTGGGCATCCAGTTTTTTTTAATTAACACAATTACATTTGCGATAAATGCTATATTCTCACTGTTGCGCACTTTGAGAGCCTCGGGACATGAATGTTGACTCTACGTGATATCTTTGTTATTAATGTATGACAATTCTTGCTGTATTACACACAGGTATTGTAATTCCTGACTGTTACTTTATTAAATCAGTAGTTGACACTGCATCACTTGCACTAGGATTGTGGCACTTAACGGTAAAAACCCCATTAACATAATTCTACAGTAAATGTTTATAGGAATTTTAATTAGGAAGGAGATCATCTGTAAAATTTGTTGTTGGATAGTCTTCAGATTTCGGAAATAAACACTTATCTTTAAAACCATAACACAGCCGCCGCCGCCGCCTTCTTGGCGACTATAATAATACCCATTTTCCTAAAACTTACAATTACAACCCTGGTTTCGTAGCATTTTGTAAATTTTTTATGCCAACACCAGTCTAATTTTCTGTATCTTTATCTTATTTCGGGTTAATTCGAAAGTGTGTCGACAACTCATTTGATTGCCAACAAACAAGCTTGTTAAACTCTTAATTTCATAATTCACTCTTGTGCTGTGTAATCCGATTCCTCCAAGCAAATCATTAATGTGTCAAAAGAAATTTTTCTTCCTTTTATTGAAATCACAGGTAGCAAATTTTTTCTCTCTCTTTTTTTTCTCTTCTCTTTTTGGCAAATTACGCTATTTAAATGGGGGAAAGAAAAAAGTCTTTGAGCGCACAAAAAATGCAAATTAATACCCCCATCACGTTTTGGAAAATTAATAGCGGTGATAAAAAAGAAATAAATGTAACTCTTTTTCGTCTGAAGTTATTGATTTCTAAAAGGATTTTAATGAAACTGGTTTTTTCAATGCAGAAAAAAATAGCTTCCCCTCAAAACAAGTCTGAAAGGCGATTTCGCAGGGGCGAATGGGGCACTTCCGGTTCAGCTAGAAGTCTAAAATTTTAGAAGCATCGAGATATGTATGATCACTGAGTTCTCTGAAAATCTCAAAGGTATAACTCAACCGGAAGTGCCCTAAAAACTCCTTCAAAAGCGACAAAACGCAATGAAAAACCCAGGAGACGCATTTCGCAGGGTTGAATGGGACACTTCCGGTTTAGTTCGCAGCCTGAAACTTTAGTAACACCAAGATGCGCTTGAAAACTGAGTGCTCTCAAAATCTCAACAATCCCACTCAACCGGAAGTGCCCTTTAAGCCCCTGCGGAATCGAGCAAAAACCTGTGTGGCGAGAACCCAGGTGTGATTCCCCTCTGTAAAAAAAAAAAAAAGAGATTAAGGTTGGGTAAGCTGGATATTGTCCAATCTCATGCCCTCTGACACGAGAAAAACCAGTTTTTCCACAGTTCAAAGGGTACGGAATGACCGGTCTTGTAGAAACGAGTGCAGGGCAGTGCGGACACTTCAAAAACCACAAGTACCATCAACATCACCCAAAAAAATGAAGTTCATTGAATTATAAATGCAGCTGCTCCATCTCTCCTTATTAAATCAAACATCCCCTGAGCTATTTACTAAAAAAAAACTTGACAAACAAATATAAAATATCGCCCTAAATATGCCCATAATGAAATCCCACTTAATAAAATTCCCGCAAATTAAGTCGACACGAAAAACATTTTAACAAATCACTTTGAAATGCTAATAACAACTACTTAGAACTTAATAACAGTCAAATAAATTATTAAATTTTTTTTTTAAAAAAAAATTTGAAAAAATGTAATTTTAAAGGTTAAATGGCATCACGTCAACCTCAGTTTTTCCTCACGAAATTTCGTGCAAAAACTTTTATCTCGACTCACAATACCAGATCTGCCCTAGGTTCTGCGATGGAGAGTGTAATTAAGTGTTGACCCCCGAGTTCAAAGTTGACTTGTTTTGATAGACCAAAAAAACCGGTCTGGGTTTGGCTGGTCCAAAGAACATGAGGAAGGAAGATTTTTAACTACGTGTATCATAGACTCACGTGCGAGCAAACTTCTCGGATCATTATCGTCATTAACATACAAAGCCCGAGTTTTTTTTTCCTGCAAAACTTTCGCCAATCCATAAAACATAGTTCACATATAGGCGCCTCGTCAAGAGCGATTTGACCATGCGACAGGTAAATTACATGCGTTTTATGTGAATCGAATTCTGTGACGATGCGATTTGTCGCATGTGTCCAGAAGTTAAACATTTTCAACTTTTGACGTATGCGATTGCATTGCTTATACTAGGCACCCACTTGGCGCGATTCGCATTTGCATCGCCACATACGTTTCGTGAGACGAATCGCATCTTAAATCTCCACTAGGGGGATCTACTTCAAAACTTTTGAAATAAGCCAACTATATTTTCTTTCTTATTTGCCTTTGACCAGAATTCAGTGCACCGAAACATGCAACGTAATTGACTGTAAGTCAATAGCGACGCGAAAAAGCTCTTGGTCCATGTACACTTTCGAAATCACATGCGCATTACCTCTTTGCAATGCGATTGCGAACAAATCGTGCCAAGTGGATGCCTAGCATTATGTTCATGCTAAACGGAACCATTTAATAGGTACAACCAGTTGTCACAGTTAGTCCCAGTCAACAAAACTTTGAACTCAACTTTACTATCAAAAACTTTTAAAACACCATCTCCGATAGTAACAGTACAACCAGCATCATGTATTCGGCCAACACTAATTAAATTTTGTGAGAATTTTGGGATATAATGCACATTAAACAACGTGATTCGGCTCTCCTCACCATCAACAATGACCGTTAGCACAATATTGCCAATTCCAACCACTGCTGGCGAGCCCTCACCTAATGTAACGTCATAGGGAGTAATGTCACGGTAATTCCGAAACCATTTTCGACAAATAGAAAACGGGGATATGCTTTTCAAATCCAAGAATTGGAATTCTTGTTAGGCGTGAAAGCCAAACAATCTCTCGAACAGCACTAACAATTCCAATGAATTCCATGTGAAATTTGAAACCGTAACAACTTACAATACATTTTCATTAAATTAACTAAACAATTTAATAAAAATCTAAACCAGATTAACACTTCACTTTACTGCTAAAGAGTTGATGCGTTATGAAAATTAAGGGGAATTTATTTGTACCATTAAAACTAAACTTCTAGAACTTTTAATGCACTGGAGCCCTAGCGCAATATGGAGTTTTCCCCCGATAAATATCTCGAATAAAATCCAAACCCGCCCACACTCGAGGTCAACATCCCCTGATGGCAGGTTTGTTTACTTTGGGTCATGGGTTTTGTGAATATTTTTTGTTGTTATATTTAAAAAAAGAATTTAATTGTCACTTGTGATGAATGAAGTGAAAGGTTAAGAAATTCATCCCGCCCTTCTCATTAGCCACGACTCGTTTGCTGTACTTCCTCTTCTCCCCCCTGGTGGCTTAATGGTGCAATTTTTATGCAACTGCTCCCTTTGCACTCAAACCCACGTGTCGGGCAACAGTTTGCTATGTGAGGTATGACCTTTAACAATGGATGAAACTCTGGTTTGGTTGCAATTGGGATTGGCTGTGATGGGAGAATAAATTGTTGTGTCTTGGGTTCGCCTACACTGCCATACATCATGGTGATTATGAATATTTAGTTGGTAAATTTATGGTTTTGTTTTTTTCTGGATTTTTTTAAGGGGTTTGGGGGCTGTTGAGGGTTTTTAGGGATGTATTTCAAAAGTGCATTAAGTTGTCAATGTTGTGTTGTAGGGTGTTTGTTTTTTTTAGGATTAATTTATGGGTTGATGGTTTATGATTTATACTAAGTAGTGAATTAGTGTCAACTTGTTTCATTTAGTGGTTTTTTTCTTTTTTTAATACTTGGTTTGAAAGTTGTTATGAATATCAGCCAAAGGGTAGGAAATGATTTCAATAAGTTTTTTTTTCCATTATTGTGTTTTACATAAGTAAATTGGAGGTCTTGTGGTGGAAATGAAGAGAAAAGTTTGGGATTAAGGATGTGATTATGATAAATTTAAAATTTTGTCGAAAGATAGTTGAGAAATACTGTAGTTCAGTAATTGGGTATTGCATTGTTAAACAGCACAACAATGATGATTATTTTTACACTATTTTCATTATTGCATTGTTGAATTACCATAATGTGAGTGCTTTTAATGCAATAACAACTAGTGATTGCAATGTTTGATCATTACAGTACCATAATGAGTGTTTTCATTGTTTGAGCATTGCAATAATGAGTGTTTTCATAGAATGATCATTATAAAAAATGAAGTGAATTCTTTGATCATCATCATAACAATGAAGAAATACATTCTTTGATTTTCATAACAAATGAAGAATTGCATTCTTTGATCATCATCATCATAACAAATGAAGAAATGCATTCTTTGATCATCATAAAAAATAAACTGCATTCTTTGATCATTATAACAATGAAGGTTTGCATTTTTTGATCATTGACACAATGCAGTGTCTTTTTTCCACTTGGCATTGACTTGGTCGCCCCAACACAATGGAGACAGGATTATGTATAAATTACAAATTGAGATTTTCATTTCAAAGTTTTGATGTTTGTCTTTGTCAGGTCACATACATTGTCGCTGCTGGCAACTGAAAACTTTATACATATATAGCTTACATATATATACCTACTACCTACCTAACAACCAGATTTTCATGCATAAATTTTGTCATTTTAACTCATCTGCTCACCCACGCATGGATTTTCAACAATCTTTCAAAAAACCATTAAAAAAAGAAGAAAAAACAAACCAGCCCATATCTAAACATAGAAAAACGAGATCAGCACAAGTGAGTCAGTGCCAAAGATCAGATCAACCTCATAACCAGTTGAAAACCTTATTTTCTTTCTCCCAGTTAGTCCCAACACCACACAACACCATCACTCACGCAACATGAGTTTTACTCTTTACAAGTGCACAGGTACACCTACTTCGTAAGCGTTTCAAGCGATGACGTGTAAATCGTTCCTCCCACATCAATGTGAACCGGTGCCGTGTATCTGGAAGCGGCTGCCACGCACGGGATGCCCGAGATTTTATGGTTGTAGGTGTCTGCTGGTGAGGTAACCATTGACATTGCTGTCTCAGCTCAACCTAAAACGAAACAAAAGAACCAAAACTCTCATAAATCACAATCAAAAATTATAATTGAAATTTAAATCCCTTAAAACGATACTCGCAAAGGAAATTACATCGGAACGGAAGGAAGAAACCGAGAAAAATCATCATCAACAAGTGAAATTTTTACTAATCGATGATAATATATTGTCTTAAAATAAGAATAACACTAGTTTTGATATTTTTAAAACTTCCCTCATCCCACGTGAAGCAAAAACACGAGACCTCATATCACCGCATTCCCTCGGGGTTCCCTCAACATGGATTTTTTTTTCACTATACAATTCCTTATATGGACTCACGTTTTAACTTTTATAGTGAAAAGGGTTGGTGGTGTTAAATTAAAGGTGTTTTTTAGTGATTTATCATATGAGCTACTTGTTGCAGTGTTAATGAAATGTCTAATGGACGAATGAATTATTTATTTTTAATTAATTTGTTGAAAATGGTTGAAATTTTGTGTAATTTTGTTTTTTTATTGCTTTGTTGATGTGTGCATGGTTTATTTGATGTTGTGGTCGTCATGAAGTTGTAAACGGTCGACAGCCTTAAGGTTTAATTGAGAAATGGACAAGGAGTGAGAAGAATGTGGTTTTGGTCACAGCCAGTAGGGGGGAGGGTCGGGGCTTTACTGCTTGACCAAGGGTGAAGGGGGCACGAGGGAATGAAAGCTGCAGGAAATTTGAATAGTTTCGGTGCTTCATCTCGTACGCATCGAGTTTCTGGGGGATTTAAAGTTTGGTGGTTGATGGGATGAATTGAGTTTGTAAGTGTTTTGATGTAATTTTTGTTGATCTATGAGTGAAACACAAGGAAACTGACAGCTATTGGGTTTAATTGCAGTATCTGGGACTTCCGTTTTTGGCAAAAACATTAATTGTCAAATTTACAAGCCATTGGTTGATATTTTAGGTTATACGTTTGGATATTAATGACTAAAATTTGTTATTGATGAAACCGAAGTCTTCGATGATGCTGCAATTACGCCAGTTATTGATGAGCATTCATCGATGTACTGGATGTTTATTTTAGAGTGGACCAGCTGAATAACGTCATTCAATCTTAGATAGTGAAAGTGATTTTCGTCACTATCATCACTTTCAGGAGGCAGAAGTTGACGTTTATGACGTCAAAATTCGAAATACAAATTTATGAAATACACTTTCATGAAAGTGACACCTGGTGGAAAAATAAAGATTTAATTTTTCATATGTAAATCACAGACTCCAAAAGCTATCCAGAGACTCCTTTATCCCAGAGGTCCAAGAGTTGTAAGGACCCCAGATTAATTGAAATTAGGATTTCAATTGTTGAATTTTTTATTGTTTAAAATTGTTTGAAATTGTTTGACACTCTTTGAATAATGAAAGTGTTTTAACTATTTAAAAAATAACAAACAATTAAATAAAAATTGTGCAAGATTTTTTAATTGTTTTTTAATAATGTATGTTTTAGCAATTTTTCAACAATTAAAAAGAATTTTTTTTCAACAATTAAGAATAATTTTCACAATAATAAAAAAAAAAGTCTCTCAACAATTAAAACATTTTTTTTAAGCAATAAAAAACCACTTATCCACACCTGTGACTTTTTAAAAAACAATCCAACAGTCCATTCTACTATTCCATCCAACTCCATCAAACTCATCCTAAACATAAACTCCTTAATTTCCATCCCTCCAAACCATCTTTCAAATCAAATTGAACCTTTCCCAATTCCCAACTAATTATTCCATCACCTTAAAAAACAAATCAGACACAAATTACAACCACAGGGCCTCTTAACTCATTCCTAAACCCAACAACCATTGCACAACCTCCAGCAATTAATTCAAATTTTACAAGAAAAAAAAAATAAAAACCATTCCAACACCCAAAAAAAATCCAATCTCTTCCTGATCCTGACCCCTTCCCAAAGACCCTAACCCACAAACAAAAATCAGAAAAACCAACTTCATAAGACATAAATTGTCATCATTTGGCCACTCTCCAGTCCACTGTCACACTTATAAAACTGTCCTTGGAATCAAATGCAGGTGCGAAACATTCTTCAAAACACCCTGAAGGCACCCAAAAACCCTGAGGGCCAGCAGAAACTGGTCTGGAGACTCAACAAAATCTCCTTCTAGACTTCCATAGAACTTCACCAAGGGCTGAGGCACTTTTCGATATACAATAGTGCCCTGCAATACTCCAAAACATAAAGCATTGATACTGACATTGATGTTTAAAATGGCATTGATACTGTAAAAACTATTCTAAAATGCGTAATAATGCATTATTTAATTAATGAGATGAAAATAAATTGTTTTCACACACGAATAGGGTGTAATTTTATGTTTTAAAAACAATGAGACTGTTGCCATTTCATTATTTCAACAGGGGAATTAGATATCTAAAATTTTCAGGTGAAGCTAAAATTTGTCACTGGGTGTATTCAAGGGATCTGACATTGGTGAAAATTTCGTCGAGGGAATCCAAAAATCCATAAAAATCCCAAATCTTTAACGGCAAAATCTTTAAAATAATCTCTAAAAAGCTTTCAAAATCCCAGAAATAATTTAAAACCCCAAAAATCAACCAATGGTCCCTAAATATTTCAAAGACAGAGGCTTATTGAACCATAATGTATATGAAGTTCGTCCATATATAGTAGAATGAGGGAATCGATTCTTTAAATATCAAACAGTAACCGCTAATTCAGCCCAAAACAGCTTAGGTAATTTAGTTTCCGCCTCAAAATATATAAAAATCTCAAAAAAAAAGTCTCAAAATCTTTATAAAATCTCGCAAAATCTCTAAAATCTAGATGTTTTGAAACATCGATTATTCAATATACCGCACTCAATACTGGGCCAAAACAAAGAAAATTCTGCAATTCAATCGTTTACTGCGCAGAAACAAACGAAATTCCCTTTAAAAAAATTTTAAAATAATTTAAATGCACTCAATACTGGGCCAAAACGAAGAAAATTCTGCAATTCAATCGTTTACTGCGCAGAAACAAACCAAAACCATTGCTCAAAAACATGTACGTCGATCATCAGTTATGTCTTCGACATCAACAGTTAAGTATCATTAAAAGCAGCCAGGGAAACTCAAGGGGAGGTTCAGAGAAGAGTTTTTCTTATCGAACTTCTTAAAAAAACTAGACTAGCTTCGGGCACCACCCACCCTTCAACCCGAGGCAGGAACAAAAGGACAAGGAGATCTCGTTTAACCCCGGGCAAATTTCCAGCTTTGCTGTACCACCAGGTGAGGGGTGGACCTCGCTAGGGGGCGCACTTGAATTGCATCATTCAGGCGAAAGATTGGGAGGGTCGGTGTATACACTATAAAAAAAATACACACACAGTATAAGGGAGGTTTGGTTTGCTGGGCTTTGTGGAGATGAAAGGGACTTGATTGACACCTCAATTCACCCACTTTTAAATTTTTTTCTTCATAAAAATTTAAAAAATTAAAATTTGTTAAAAAAAAATATTTGAAAATTTAAAAATTTGAATTTCCCACCATTTTTTTCCCTTCCTCCTTTTTGCCATCACTTAATTATCTGCTCGTGGCTGGCACACGCATGATGGGATGGGAGGGTGAACTAGGGTGTGGACCAATGAAAAACAATCGGTGAAAACAGGGGGAAAATGTTGTGAAAGGGCGTCACGCATGATTGCCCCGCCATTTACAGGCAGAACCAATGACAAATCAACACGTGACATGCGTAAAAATACAAAAATTTAAAAAAACAAATTTTTACCCTACCTAAACAACGTGTGTGTCGGGGACATGAGAAGAGTAGAGTCGTGGAAGAGCAGCAGCAGCAGTTGGTGTGTGTGGCTGCGAAAACTAGACTAGTATGAAGGGCCTGCAGCTGGTGCAGGGGGCACTAAGCATGCCCGTATTTGGCCTCGGGGTTAGTGTTCTGTTGAATTCAGGCGAGCCATTAACTTAATCATTGCTCGCGGCATCGAGACCCGGCCAATACTGCCTCAGATCCTGCAGGGCTTGGCAAACTTCCCCACATCTGGGTTGTTTGCAACTCTTTTGACACCCTGCAACGACAAATTGGCACCCGGGAAACTCCCCAAAAGCGATTCTGTCTTGTTATCAATTAAAGAGAAGTGAAAAAAGGAAAAAATTGGAATTTGTTCGGTTGAAAAAATGGAAAAAAGTGATGTGTTGTGACAAGTTAATTTTGAAACTCGTTTGCATTGGTTAAAGGGGTTGTTTGTTTGTTTGTTTGTTTTTTGGGGGGAGGGAAGTGAACGGAATGCCATAATGTACATGTCAATTTTTTTCTTTCTGTTCTTAGCGTATTTTTTATTGCTCTTTTCGACCCGATGTGGTCATAAGAGCAACTTTTTCCCGCCAAACCGTCGCCGTCTTGGCCTTCTACCAATCACCCGAGGGTGCCTGAAGCATCGCAACGGGGAGTGAACGTGCCCGAAGGGCATTGGCTGCGAACCCCACCTTTTCTTCCTACAGGATATTCACTCCACCCACGTTATTAAATATGTGAGCTGTTTTTTTATTTTTTTTTTGGGAAGTTTATTTATTGATTGGGTTTTGTGTGGATTTTTATTAAATACTCTGTATTTGGGTTTTGACCTGTTTCTTGTTGTGTTTTTAATGAGGATGTGATGGATGTTTGTCCCAGGACAATAGGAAAGTTGGATATGGAACTAGATCTAAATCTAAATCTGGATCTGGATTTTAAAATGTGTAAGCTTACATTGCAAGAAATAATTTTGTTAGAAATTATAACAATGTTCACTTAATTGTTGAACAAATTAATTTAAATTTTAGAGTAATTTATTGTTTGTAACAATGCTCATGTAAATTGTTGAACAAAATTGTTCAGATTTTTCAATAATGCACTGTTTGACTATAGATTGTAACAACTTTCAGTCAAATTGTTGAACAAATTGTTCAGACTTTTCAACAATGCACTGTTTGACTATAGATTATAACAACTTTCAGTCAAATTGTTGAATAAATTGTTTTGAATTTACAACCATTTTCACTTTGTTGAACATTTACAACAATGCCTGACTATTGTAGCAGCATGATAAATTTTAAAAATTTATTTCCACTTTTTATATCTTACAGAAAGGGTCATTTTTAAAAATCAATTACCAATCAAAACTAATGAGATTCACTGGGATTTCATGAGATTTATGGTGATTTAATAACTTTTTATAAAGAATCCCATCATTAGAAATAAAAATAACACGAATTCTTCAAAAGAAGTTATTAAATCCCCATAAATCTCATGGAATCCCAGTGAATCTCATTAGTTTTGATTGGTAATTGATTTTTAAAAAATGGCCCTTCTGATACCGGCAATCAAAAAGTGAAAATGAATTTTTAAAATGGCCCTCCTAGGCCACAATAATGTACAAATAAGTCAAACCAATGATGTGCAACTTCTCACATCAATACAGCCTTACTGTTTATCCTCATACCCTCAAACCCAACATTACCCTTTAATCCCACAAACAAAATGCATCTTCCCCATTCCTCACAAACAGACTCTTTAACCCTTGGACTCGAAAAAATAATTTCCCTCTCACTCACTCCCTCCCTCCATCTTCTACCAGAGTGGTCACGTGTCTTCATCCACATCCATCAGTCCCATGGGTTTTTGCTGATCAAGTTAGCGTCCGTTCCGGCTGACCAGTGGTTCCAACTCTCTTCTCTCTCACCAATTTCATTACCATTCCACCTTGAGGGGACTGTCACTGAATTCTCCACACTTTCCAACTCCCGGCCACTTAACCACCCTCAAGCCACATTCTTATAACCGATCAATGCCCAATTTACACAACTCCACAAAACTCAACCCAACCTCAAGAACTTAAAAACATTTTTTACAATTCAAAAAATCCACCACAACTATACTGTACTGTATACTACAATCCCAACTTTCAATAGTCGGCTTTCCAACACTCAATAACAGACTGCAGATGACAACTTGTCTTGGCTGGAATGGGGTTTGGCATGTATTGAAGCGGTTTACTCTGTATGAGCGGCGAAATGGTTTGACCAGGTGTGTTTAATTATCTTTGGAAGGTATGGGCGTTTTCGTCAACAATGCCCATCAGCATTCATGAACACTGCTCTTACAGTCAATTTTGTGAAATCAGACAATTTGGGCAAAAATTGAGGCTTGTTTTTAAAAACAAAGGAAAAACAGCTGTGGAATCTGGAGAGCCGTGAAACCTGGACAGATTGGACATATTTTGGTGGGCCCAATGCAGTCTGGAGTGACTGTATTCTTACACTCTTTTCTACCTTTTTAAATGTTATACATACAGAGAAATTTGGCACTTTAGCCATAAATGTCCCCAGTCGAGAAACGACAAGAAGAGCCCCATCACGAATTAGCAAGCGTGAAAATTACAGGGGCACTCTTAACCACTAATGAAATACAAGAAATGTTCGGAGCAATCTTCCAAGAGCTAAATAATGAAAGTATAATACCCGAATAGATTGCGATGCCATAGAATTAAGATCCAGCTGGGTTGTTATGAAGGGACCATACTTTTAGACTCGGGCACATCAGCATCATTTATTACCTTAAGATTTTATGAAGATATGGTAAAAGATATCTGCCAGTTTATCCACTGCATCTTTAATAGGTTGGATAAGGTGTAAAAAAATTTAAGTGTGTGTGTGTCACATTAACAGGATTCTTAATCTCTTGGACCGTTGGCCGCCCTAACACAATAGACATTTGACTTGTAATTTTTGGAACTTGTATTAATTTAAATTGTTTTATTGTTTTGTTATTGACAGGTCCCGATGGCCTTAGCCATCACTGGGAACCTCCCAATGTGCGCAACACGTCTTTAGACGTCAATTTTAAGACAGGAATGGCGTTCCAGCAACATCAACGTTGACGTTGAAATTACGTCTTTGCTACGTCTGGAAACAAACAGTCCACAAATAGTCAGTAATTAACGTCCAAAATACGTCGGTATTAAGTCACCGACTTAAAATGAACATAAAATCATAAAAATTACGTCAATATGACATAAATCTGACCAATTGCTCGCATTGGGCTTAAGCCTTATATCTATCAATCTATCTTGGACCGTTAGCTGCTAGAAGCCTTCGATTAATTTTTCCTGATGACTCATTTATGACAATTTGATTTTGATACAATTTTAATTTTAATTGCACCTTCCATTAACAGTCCCTTTTAAGATGGTGGCGGAAATTATAAACATAAATTATAAATAAGCGAACATTGATTTGCAAAGCTGGGCAACTTGCTTACATGGCAACGGTAAAATCCAAATACTGTACAACATTTTCCAACATTATAAAAAGATTTTGAATTTCTTGAACCCGATTACTGACAAAAGTCTTCCATTTGAACATCTTGCACCTCATTTTTATTTTTTGTTCAGACCATAAGGGTCGTCAGAGTCCTCTCGGGGGATTTTTTCCCATTGCCAAAAGTTTCTGGATTCCCTGCGGGAGAGAACAGGGCGTCATTGCCACCCAGGTGTGCCCAATCAAGACACGAGTGCCCTCGGGACAGATGCCAGGGTCTTAAAAATTCACCTTGGGGCTTAACATTCGCCTTAGGAATTCATAATTTACTGTTTTGGCCACGACCCCCTTAAAGGGAGTGGACCTTCAATGTCGATTAATTGTATTTGCCCGCGATTGATCGAAGAGTCGGATTCATCTAAATTCCTCACAGCAAACTTTTTACTTTTTTGCTGCGGGCTGAGTTTTGATGGAAACATTTCACTCTGTGCCTCCTTTGCTAACCCTGTCATTAGACTTGCCCCTTCTCAACATCTCATGTTTGTACTGTCAGTTTATACCCCGTGCGACGACGTGAAATGCTTTTCCAAAGCCAAACAGACACTTCCTGCGTGTGGGGTTTGGTTTGGTTGGGAGTAGAGTAAAATGTGAGTTTTTTCAGGTTTTTTTCTCTTTTATAGCAAAGGTTTGTGATGGGAGTCTGGTTGGCTGCTTATGGCGAGTTCTTAATCAGTGGGGCGGTTGTAGAAAGTTGATTGCAGTTTAACATGTTTCTTGGTGGATTTGAGGCTTGTGGTCGTGATCAGATCAGTGTTGGTGATTTGGTTTTGTTGTTGGTAACTGAGATTTTTTGTGATTTTTTTAAATAATGATTTAACAATTGTTTGACAATGGTTTTAACAATGGAATGACTAAACTAAGGCCTTGTTTTGTTGGTAACAATGAAATTTTTTTGTGATTTTTGTAAACAATAATTTAACAATTGTTTGGCAATGTGTTAACAATCATTTAACAATTGCTTGACAATGGGATGACTAAACTAGCCTTGTTTTGTTGTTGGTAACAACGTGAAATTTTTTTGTGATTTTTGGTTAACATAATGGTTTAATAATTGTTTGACAATGGTTTAACAATTATTTAACAATGGTTTAACAATTATTTAACAATGGTTTAACAATTATTTAACAATGGTTTAACAAATATTTAACAAAGGTTTAAATATTTGACAATGGGATGACTAAACTAAGGCCTTTAAACAATGATAAACCAGATTAAATGCTGTTAAAGTGTTTCTTCTTTTGTTTATTTGACAAAGACACTAACAATGGTTCTTACACTGATTTAACAGTGCACTAAAACCTTTAAACAATGATAAACCAGATTAAATGCCTGTTACAGTGTTTCCTCTTTTGTTTACTTGACAATGACACTAACAATGGTTCTTGCACTGCTTTAACAATGCACTAAAGCCTTTAAACAATGGTAAAACCAGATTTAATGCCTATCTAAGTCTGTTCAATCCTTCAGATTAACAAATCATCCCCACAGTAAGCCTAAATTTGATTTACATCACCTGATTTTATCAAACCAGTCGTCAATCACTCCAATTCCCATCGACAGACAAAGTGATGAATCGTCCCACATTTCTCTCCCAGCAGCATCCGATTAAATCTCCCAACTCACTACTATACCAAACCAACCAACCAACCAAAACATCCCCATACAGTCTTCTTCAATCCCAATACACTCTTCAATTTCTCCAACCCCCAAAAAAAGATAACTGACTAATCACAACACAACACAACACCAACTTTCTAACCCCAACAAACATCAATCTCTAAAAAAACCAACAAAAAACCCAACAAATCCCTTCCCATCCCCCCGAAAACGTGTCACCTGTTGAAAATTGATGCAGCGCAATTGTCCAGCGTCCAAGTCCCACTTGCAGACCCCTCTGGCCACAGCGTTCCGCGTTTCCTTCGAACTGTTCTCCTCACCATCCTCGGGCGACGCGGGCAACTGGAGGCCTGTGAGCGGGACGGCTTTGCCGCCAAACGGCTATAGTTGGCATGGCAACGTTTCATCAGTGGATGCAGATCACAACCGCCTGCGGTGCTTCACCATGACGACGGCAGAAGGTTGCTACAGGCACCACCAGCTGCGTGCGTTGGTGGCGCAACCCTCTAACCAGGCACGTGGAGTCGACGAGTGCAGTATTCGAAAAAGGGGGAATCGGTTAGCCGACTGCAGACCGGAAACGGACCCGTTCCATTAACTCTAGGGGTCATAAATCATGTCGAAAGTCACGGTTAAAGATTTACGAGTAATAAAAGTTTTAATTTCTTAAACGCTCTCCAGGTGGCCTCACGTAGAGGTGGTCAATCGCCATTTTTTTTTTAATTTAATTTTTTTTTCCCCTGGTGTGAAAATTGAAAGTGAGAAATTGTGATGTCACGTTTTAAGTGACAGGTGTGAAAATAATTTACAACATTGAGATTGTGTTGTTTCGTGTCGGTGACCAATGTTGTGTAATGAGAAATCATGAGAAACGATGACCCCAGGAATTGTGGGACCGTGATCGAGGGGTCAGTAGAGTGTGGCGGGATCAAAAGGGCGGTTCGTGACCCCTCAGAAACGCGTGCCTTGTGGCGCCAGGTTTCTTGAAAATTTTTTTTTTGTTTGAAAATTTATTTTTGAAATTTGTAAACAATTATGTATGGTAATGGGGTCGTTTGGATGAGTGGATTTGATTTAAATCAGGTTATGTGTTATCGATATGAAAGTCATTTCATTTCCTTTCGGTTTTTTTACTTTGATTTTTTTCATTTTTTGTTGATTTGTATTCATGGAATGGTGTAATTATTATTAGGAAGGGAAATGAAATGTCTAAAAAAGGTAAAAATCATTTCCAAGTTAAGGTTCAAAAGCTAGTTTTTTGTTGCGGGGGAATTAGCATTTAGTTCTTCCTTTAAATAAAGTAATCAATTTTACTCTGATGTATGAAGCCAGCCAGACTAGACTAGACTGTGATGTAAACATGATAACCAAACAATTGTTAAAGTGTGTTTGAATTTATATAAAATAAACCAAAGTTTTTATTTGTATAGTACCAACCATTGGAACTAAGTTAAGTGGTAAGTTGGAAAATATTAAAATTTACATTTTTCAAGTGTTTCACATGTTGATATAAAGCCAGAGATTAAAAGAGATGTTTGCATGACTGCTAAAAGGATATACACAGTACCTTCATACTTTAATATTGTACCCCATGGATACTACAGCACCAAACTAAAATTTCGTATATCCAAGGAATATCTCAAGTTTAATACCTATTTATATTGTACCCAAAGAGGTGCCTTAGTGTTTGGTACCTACTGTACTTACATTGTACCCCATATGACACCAACATAAAATTGTAACGTACAGTCCGCGACAAAATGATAGGTTCGGGGTTAATTTTGGATTATTTTTAAAACTATGAGAATTATTGCTATAAAACCTTTACTACGGTAATCAGGAAGGTAAATAATGGCTACACCTAAGTTTTTAGGATGATAACTTGCCTGCAACAGACGACAATCAAAAAAGAGTGAAATCTAGGTGTGACAAAATGATAGGTTCAGGGGGAAAAAACGTACATAAAGGGTACCCCTGTGGTGCCAACCTTGTACCCATAGGGGTACCATTGTGATACCAATTCAACATTGTGCCCTTAGGGGTACACCTATGGTCCTAATCCAATATTGCATCCTTAGGAGTATCGCAGTTTGTACCCTTTGGTACAACATTGCGTATAAACAATGCTCATTTATAAACATTAACAAATTTCTTATACGCCAAATGCAGAATCTGTACAGCCCAAAGCCTAAATTATCACCAAACAGCAATACAACCTTGTAATTACTCGTTTATCAAAAATAAAATCACGTAGTCAACCAGGAACAACTTGTTAAAATTTGTCTCTTTCATCCACAAGTTATAGCAGAAAAATACTACTTTATTAACCCCATAAACACTTAAGGCCCTAAGAACAAAAAAATGCAAATTCATTCCTCTTCGGTCTTCAGTCTTTGCAGCCTTAACCTTTGCATTCAAAACTCTCACGTACTCAGCTAGTACCCATCCAATCCAGGGACTTGCAAGTCCAAAATCCCAAGGCGAAATAGACCCACAAAGCCTTCTTCCAAAACACCAACCAAACTTCCCCAGACACTGAAGGGGGGGGAGGGATCCGCTTTACCATTTTT
>JAQFZO010000346.1:0-27202 GCA_034695885.1 Geophilus flavus
AAAATAATTCCGACTATTCATCAGGTTGGACAACCTTCTTTCCGGAGGAATTTTTACCGGAGAATTAACAGAACTGATCGGACCGGTTGCATCTGGTAAAACACAATTTTGTTTGACCGTTTTGATACAAATTGCACTTCTAAATAAACAGTGTGCACTGTACATCGACACTCACGGGGCGATCACACACTCCAGAATTAAAGAAATGGCGAGTAAAACCGATGTCCCGCAACAGGTAATTGATATCAAAATAATAAATTTAAAAAAAAAAATGTTGAATAAATCATAGATGTTTTTTTTTTAAGGAAGTTTATGAATTCCAATCGTCCAGGGTTCGTTGTGCGATGATAAACAACATTTTTGATTTATTCACAACGTTAGAACAAGTTCGCTTTGAGCTAAACAGGAGAAGCAATCAATTTTTCTTGAAATTACGACTCTTAATAATCGATTCGGTGAATCCACTCCTCTCCTCACTCATTTGTGGTTGCCACAACGATGGTAAGTCGAGTCTACGAGTCTAAATTAAGTTATAATTTTATTATTTTTAAATTCAGTGAATGGTTTGATGAGCCAACTCGCGCACTTGCTCAAAACTCTAAGCGCCGATTATTATTTATCCGTAATCGTAAGAAACGTGATATTTGATGTCTAAATAAATACATAAAATTTTTATTTACTTTTTTTAGATAACAAACAACAGTGTACGCATGGAAAATTTGACTTTCAAAGCTGCTTTGGGCGCTTATTGGCAACATGTTCCAAATACCCGACTTTTGATTACGAATCGTGAATTCGAAACTAGCAAACGACAGATAACATTAACGAAAAGCACTCGTACTGTAAATTTCTATCATTAAACGTAAATAATTTTAATTTTAATAGTCAAATCTCACTTTTCAGGCCGCTCAGCGATCCGTAATCATAAATTTATGCGAAAAAGGTTTTGTTGATGTATGATAAAATTATTTTCTGCTTAAAAGATCAAAAATACACTTTATATCTGTAATTTAAAACATTTTCCAACTAAATAAAGCCGTAAAAATAAAATGTTTCAAAGTTATTTTTAGTAACACTTGTCAAAATCTATATTTAACGTAGTTTAGTAGAGACGAGAAGATCATTTGGCTGTCACGTTCTCCTGTTGCTGTTGTCTCTGATACGCCTTTATAACTTTTTTCGATGGAATTAAAGTTTGACTCAATCCCGGTCGCTTCCTTTTCTTCTTTTCCACCTTAGCGTGATCGTTTTCTGTTAGCGAGTTGATGACGGCGGGACAGGAGACACTGACAGTCACGGGTTTCTCTGGTTTCGTGTTCTTCTGCACCAGATCCGAATCGTGAGCGTATTTGCAGTTGTGTCCGAATCGGCATCGCCCTTTTCTGTAATTCCAACACACTTGACGTCCGTTGATCACGCTTTGAGTCTCGGTGTTCGGCGTCATTTTCACGTGTTTTTCCAAGATCGATTGCTTGGCATTTTCCTCTTCTTGAAAGGGATTGGAAAAAATTGACGAAAATTGATTACTCGAAGACGATGGCGATTTGTTCGCTTGTTTTGTGCCGGTCGACGATGAGCGAAAAGGGTTGATCAGACTTCTGTTGGGTGTTGATTTGTTGCTCCTGTTTGAAATTAGGGGAAAAATGTTAGTTGCTAAAAAGATACAGAAAATTCCGGGTGTGTAACTCACGTTATTGCAGCAATTTCTACCTCATTCTCACTATCTGAACTGGAATCACTCGCCGAAGAGCCGTAATCAGCAACTAACGACGCCATAACACTCGATATCGAATTTTAAAAGAACATGAACTTGATCTCAGATCAGATCACTGGATCCAAGAATTTAGCATCATCGCTTAAACAAGCGCCGACTAGTGGGAATCGAAAGTAACGACAAAAATTCCAAATTTGCTACCCAGCTTTTTGTTAAAAATTAAGGTGGAAATATAAATAAATAAAATAACACAAAAATAGAGTAAAAGTAAATTTCTTAATGCCAAAACACACTCAACAATTTTTTTCCAAATATCGGGTAATTAAATCTGCCACCCAATATCCGGTAAGAGGAGCAAACGGGAGTTGCGAGTTGTGACATGGCAACCAAGACGAAGCACCGAAATGCAACTAACAGCATTGATTCAGCAACTGTTTCCATTAACGAAAAAGTTTTGAAAGAATGCCATTCACTCTACACGGACCCAGAAAATGGTAAGAAATTTAAAAAATACGGACTTAACAGGTAGTTTATCGTATTTCTGGTGTTACATGTACTGACATTTCAACCACTGACATTGACCTTCAAAATTTTAATTAAAGGTTTAATCACAATCGCGGAAGGCTTGGGATTGAAGTTGCTGGCTCCCAGGAAGAAAATTTTTGTCATGCTCATCGGTAATCATTCGGCTGGAAAAAGCAGTTTCATCAATTGGTACATAGAAGAACACGTTCAAAGAACCGGTGTTGCGATCGAGACTCAGGGATTCACTATAGTCACTAGTGGAAAGAAGAGAGAATCGTTAACTGTACGTTTTAATTTAAAAAATACAAATTGGTACCTTTTTTAATGTTTTTTTTTTTGTATAGGGAAATGCAAGTTTGCATCTTTTTCCGTACTTTAAGCCGTTGATGGAAATTCAAGGTAAGATTCGATGGTTTGATTAAATTAAAATGGTGTTCCTACATGTAACTCTAGTTTTGGTTTGTTTTTTTAGGTGTTGTTGGTTATTTGTCGACGGAAATTTCCACTTCGAAGCAGAAGAAATTCAGTCTAGTTACGTTTATCGATACACCTGGTTTGGTCGACGGTGACATGAAATACCCGTTTGACGTAAATGAAGCCATCTTGTGGCTAGGTAAGATATCACTTTTCACCTTAAAAAAATCATACTCTAAAAATTAACCATAAAATGTTATTCTAGGTGATGTGGCCGACCGAATTTTCATCTTTTTCGATCCGATTGGTCAAGCCTTATGTAAAAGAACACTCAATTTGGCCGAGAAACTAAACGACCGTCACGGTGATCGTTTACGTTTTTATTTGAGCAAAGCCGACGAAGCTGGTACCGAAAGTGACCGTCAAGTGAGACTACCTGAAAATAGAATTTAAAAAAAAAAAATAGTATAACGAAATGTTTGTAATTTCAGCGCGTCATGATGCAAATCGTACAAGAGCTATGCAAACGCCCTGGATTAAATAAGTGTGGGTTTGAAATGCCTACGATTTACATCCCTAACGCGAGCAAGGTAAAGATAAAACTGGGAAAAACTGAAAAATTATTAAAATTAAAATTTCTACGCCTCCAGCCGACACGCTGCGTGAATCAAATCGAAGAAGTTTGTAAGGATGTCGAGAAAACCATCAACCATACGATTCAGAACACCTTAAACAGTCTCGAGAAGGACTGCGAAAAAATTTCTCAACTGATCGGTGACAAAATAGTCGAAGATAGGTGAATTTTTATTTAAAATCACCAACTATTTGCTTTCTTTCTCATTTTACTTCTTTCTTTGCAATATATTTTAGTTTTTTATGAGCTATCTTCAGTTACCTGCTTTATTTTCTAAATTCTGATCACTCGATCACTAAAGTATATCGATGTAGGCATCAGAGTATAATTAATTTACATTATTTTGATTTTATTTTTTCCAGTGAAGCGCATCGTTACAATTTATACGCCGCGTTCAAAGGATTTTTATTGGGTTCCGTAGGAATAATTTTGCCAATACTATTTCTAACTCATTTTCTAGCAACTAGTTTTTCTCATTCGTTTTTAACCGATGTATTCGGAAAGAGCGGAAGCGATGCCTTGAGAATATACTTGGTAGGAAACTTTAATTTTTTTGTGAAAATTTCTTTTTGAAAAATTTAATTTAATTTTCTTTTTTTCTTTAGTCTCCTATTGGGTTTTTTTGGAGAGTCATTCCTACTGATTATCATTTTGCAGCGACTATCGTGTTGTTCATGATTTCGCTCTTCTTTTTACTGCTTGCTAAATTCGTGAGTAAATCAAAACATACGTTAAAACGGAAGCAGAAGAAGATTTTACTAGATCGTAGGGAATTTGTTGAATTTCACGTGAAGGAAAAGAAGGTTTGGGATTTATTTTCGTACTCTTTGAGCAATATTTTGACTTTTTTTTAACTTTCAGAGGCAATTATACGAGGAATATTTGAAGCAAAGTGTTGCTGACCACGACCTTTAATGCTACGCAGGGTCTAATGTTGAATTTATGTATACTGTTTTTTCTATGATGAATTTCTTATACGATATTTGCATGAAGTAATAAACACGCATATTTTGAAAAATTGTCGTGAAATGATTTACAGATGTAAGGTACACATTACCTGAAAATGTTAAACTAGGTCTGCGATGTCAACAAAACGATTCCATCGCCATCGGTAAATGTAGACAAATTTCAAGTCGAGTGCTGGGAAACCTAAAAAAAAATACTTCGAATTATTAATTTAAATTTGAGTTACTTTCGTAGCAAAGTACTGTACTTACTTGGAGTTTTAATCATCCAATGGAGGTGTGTTACTTTTCTAAACAAGAGTACTTTTCCTACCAAGTTGGTAGTAACTACCAACAAATTAATTTAGAAAACTAGAAAATCCTTTAGACAATTAAAGGATTGAGGAAATCAAATGAGAAAAGTAGTATCATCCAAGTAAATAGTCATAAATAGTTGGAACAACTTAATAAAAATTTCATACGGTAAATTTTCAGGAAATGTAAATAATTAAATCCGGAAACCTTTTATATGAGTAAATAAGTATCGAAAAGTGAGTAAAAACCGAATATTTACTTACTTAAGAGAAATCGGCAAGAGGGCACTTCTGAGTTCTGACATGTCGTGCTTCTAAGAAAGTGACAGGCGAAGAGCGTAATAAGAGTAGTGATGAAACAATGAGTTAGATCTAACTCCTTGGATGATGGATAGGATTTTTTGCTAAAAATAAAATTCTAAAAAAATTATTATTCTATCAGTGCGGAGTAATTTGTATACATTTAGGCATAAAACGTGTAAAAATATAAAAAGATGAGTTTTTTAACCTGTTTTCTGAACTCAAAACAACTGAATTCCCGCCCAAAACTGGTTCGCCATCTATTGTCAAAAATCTGAAACTCGAATCAAGAAATGAGCCATAGAAGTCAAAACAAATACCAAAAAAAAAATCATCGTCATTTTTATACCATAAAAATTCGATTGGTTACATTAAAAATAAAATTTGACTCCTCTGCACATGAATTTTTTTTTCCAAGGTTTCCTAAGTTTTCTCACTAGTTGGCGCTGACTATAATCGAGTAAATGCTCGAGTAAATGGCATGGGAATTCATCCATCATCATGTTTAAAGAACAGTAAATAATCAAAACACAAATTATCGGAAATGCTGGTATTAATCGTCAAAGTAGGCACCGAAGTGTGGGAGCAGTGTATCGTTTGCCCCAACTCGATCATCGTGGGCTGTGATCTACAAAATTTGATGTTATATCCATCTTCGATTACCCCTAATGAAAAGACAAACAAAACTCAATCGGATGGAAGAAACTATCTTCTTATGCAAGAGAAAACTGATTATTTTCTTCAAGCAGTTCACGTCATCAAGATGTGTAGTTGCCTTAACCACTTGTTGACAAGTGAAGGAAAATCCTTGAACATTAGCGTCGACTCTCATTTACTCTCGTGCTTTTTAAACGAATTAACTCAGTCGGAAACCTACAGAAGAATAATAATCACAAACTTTCTAAGTTACAGTACTCATAAAAAGACCAAATACTATGCAATCGAATGTGATACATCGAATAACATCGACAACACGTTGCATCTGCGAGTGATCGTTCATCTTAAGTGGCCAGAAATGCTCAAAATCGATTATAATTGGTATGAATTTGAATAAATTTAAGATTTAAATCTCTTTATAAACCAATTAACATCTTTTTGTTTAACCAGGCATGAGAAGATGGAGAGGTTGGAGTTGGAAAAACTCGAACTGGAAAATTTGATGGCTTGGTTATCGACTCTCGGCGGCGCTTATTCGGCATTAGGAGAGGATTTTGCACATTGTGTAATATAAATATGATCATTTTCAAATCGTGGGAGTAAATGTTTGTTTCTTTATAGGCAGAAACTGCGGGTAAAATCTCTATACAACAACTGAAAATAGCGTTTAAATTAGGAGATCCTATTATTTCTTCAAAATGTAAAGTCTATTTTGCTATTAGTTTAATTCAGCAAGGATATTTGCAAGAACCACTGATAATTATCAAGTACGTGATGATGTTTTATGACTGATTCGAATTATTTCTGATTTTTACTTGATTTTTACTTTTACAGGCAGCAGTATCAATTTGCTAAAAGTTTACACGAAAATGTCAGAGACATTCGTTTAATCAAAATGTGTAAAGGCGTATGGGCAAAGATGCAATATTTGTATTATTTACGTAAAAAGAAATCAAATTTTGTTGATAAATTATAGTTTTCATTAAAAGACAATAAAAGTAAAAACGTACTTCCACTTTATTTCTCATATTTCAGGGATCATACAAATGTTTAATATGAAATTATTTCAAAAAACCAGATTAAAACGAGATAAAAACATCGTACAAATCTAAAAATATGTGCGAATTTATCATATAAATGAAATAAAATACTACAAATAATCGAAAAATATTTTTTCTTTCTTAATTAATTAATTAATTAATTAAAAGTGATACAATTAAACGATACTGAGTGGTTAAAAAAAGATACGAAAAAGTGAAGTGTCATGACTTAAATAGAAATAAAAAAAAAATTGGTAAAATTTCAAGAAAATTTCTACGGTCGTGCATAACATAATGAGGTCACTACGAATTACTAAACCTATCACAGTAATATTCAAAAATATTTAACATAAAAGTGAATCTTGATGTCAACGATTACTGCAATTTTTGTTTTTCGCTTTTCACTTTTCACTTTCACACAATAAGCCATGCAACATTATTTCCTGTAGATATATATATCAAGTAATGAAAAAACTGCAAAAGTACAGATTTCAAAAAGTTATCAAAAACAAAATGGGGAAAAAAAATAATTGTATGATAGTAAATATTAAACTTGTGACTTTTTTTTAAACATCATTCACCCAAATCAATAAGCTAAAGCACCCATTGGGTCCCAAGCCGGCAGGACGATGGGATCTTGACTTAAAACGGAAAGAACTTCAGGCGGCACGTATTTCTTATCCACCACAATTTCGTAAACAAACTCGTGGAACCAGGTTTTCAACATTACGATGTAACCTTTATCCCCGCGATCGTCACCCCACGAATTTTCCACTCGCCACTTGACCGGTTCGTTGGTTTCCTGGAGAAAAAAAAAAAAACATGGAAAAAAATCAGTGGATGTTTGACAATGAATTTTTTATCAAAATTACATCGACCGAGACGGCGGTGAAAACCATCGCGTGTGTCATTTTCGATTCTCCATAAATTAAACGATTTGCTTTATCTAAATTTAGACAGACGTCGGTACCGAATACGAGCTTGTAGTCTAAACTGTTGGCGATATGAAAAAAAAATGTTAATTCTTTTTAAAACCAAAGATATTAAATAAAAGTTTTACGTACCAATCGAGAGATAGATAGCCTTTAGAGCCGTAAAAATATTTTCCTACGTCGCAACCGAACCACACCGCTTCGTTGTTTTTGATCGATTCTACAGCGACTTTGATCAGCAATTCGACCGGTTGGTTGTTGTACAAAGTTTGACGACCATCAATCATGTTGCCTAAACAGTCGACGGTGTACAGTTTCCCGTATGCATTCGATGGACGAGGATCGGTAACCAAACAAATCTGTAACAAAAAAATTTTTTTATGCATTAATAACACAAGAATTTATTATATTATATTATACTATCCTAGACTCTTTTTTACCTTTTCATCGACGTTGAATATCGGTTTTACGAATTTTTCATAAAATTCTATAGCAGATACTGGTCCGACACTGTGGTACTGTTTGTTCTTATCGTAGTATTCCCAAGTAAATAACTTCGCAGGGATTCCAAGACAAATTCCAACGATGCGATAAATCTGTTTGTAAAACCCAAACGTTATCAAATTGAAGAAATACAAAATTTATTAATGAAACTCACTTCTCCCATCATTTCTTCGATTTTCTCTTGCAGCAGAAGTTCTCCCATTCCATTTTCGACGCATTCCCATAAGGTTTTTGTGTACTCGCGAACCTGCATCACATTCCGACGATAAAAAAATCAAGTAAACAAGCAAGAAAATTGTATACATACTTTGCTTCTTAAAACAGAATTCATTCGCGGAGTGTGCTCATCGCTGTAAGCATCGGGAAAGTGGGATTTGGGCATCAATCCATGTTTGTTGATCAAATTGACCAACATGTCCCATTGACCACCGTCAGACACGGGCTCGTTCATCAAAAAGGATAAAAGACGACCGCTCGGGTGTTCGTCACCTCGACGCGCGATTTCAACCACTTTGTGTAACAGGTAGTTGCATCGTTCCAGCTTAATAAGGAAAAAATACACAAAGAATTAAGTTAAAGAGTTAAAAAAAACGGACAAAGAAACATACCTTATCCCAAAAAAATAAATACGCCTGGCTGAACTCAAATTCCTCCAAATTGAATTGCTTCATAAACGGTATTCGAATTACATTGAGACAAGCAAAAATCCAACATCGACCTGAATTTCTTTGATGGGTGATGGGTTTTCCTTCGACTTCGATCTGACCACCCAGATAAAAATGTTTGATTTAATCGTGCACGCGCTGAATATATATTTTTAAAAAATACGGTACCTTATGGGTGAAAACGTGACAAGTTTCTTCGATACTTTGCCTCGTGAGACAAACTTCCAGCGGATCTTGTTTCGTAACAACATTTTGTGCCAAAACATTCTTCGGATCCGAGTAGAACGAAGCGTTATACTTCTGCAAAATGTCTGCTGATAGTCCTGTAACCGAAAGAAATTTCTTCGATATAAAAGTCTTTGAAAGAAATGAAAGTAGGCCACCAAAAAAAAAAAAAAGAAAAAGGAAAAAACCCAACAAAAACTAGAGTTAGCCCATCAAAATAAAATAAACAAAAGTTACGGTTTTTTGAAAAGGAAAAAGACGAATTAAGGAATGTAAGATCAAAGTGTTTAGATGAGTAAATAAGAAAAAAAGGCCATCGAATTCTTATGGGTCTGTACCGCTGGGAATCTCCATGGGTACCTGTCTAGACGTGGGTGACACTTGACACAGGTGAGATGAGGGAGGGTGGTGTAATAAAGGTTTATGTGAACGATTAGAAGATGCTTTTGGGAAAATTAGAGTGTTTACGCATCGGTACGATGTGCCGTTACGTTCGACTAAAGTGTTAGTCGATTGACTGCTGATTTAATGGGATTAAAGTGGGAGAAAACACAAACCCATACGATCCGCGTGTCTCTTACCCGCCATGACGAGGCAGTCAGCGCCTTCTGTCTGGGATGAATGCAAATTAAGTGGAAGTGAGGGCGATTTTGTGGGGGGTTCTTCGTACCGCTCTATACGCGTGATAAGAAATGGGAACTGGATTTTTTTAATACGTCACGTATAAAAAATGCTGCATTATGTATTTGATTGTCGCAATATACTTGATAGGAAATATTTCCGATAAAAAAACTGTTATTATAAATTTTTTTTGCCCGTATAATTTTATTTCCTACTGATTTACTTAAAATGACTGACGAATTCTTAGAAAAAAACAAAAGGTTAATTACAAAATCATTATAATAAGCATTTTGAGATCCTACTTCCTTATTCTTAATTAGCCTTCAACTCGTGTCATCAAATTCCGACAGATGGCGTAGATAATTTTTTTTTATAAAAAAAGAAATTAAAAAGTAAAAGCAATCAATTTTTTATTTACATAATAATCATGTCGACACATCTACATAACTTGACGGATATTATAAACATAAAAATTTTACAAATGTAGCAATCATAGTAAACAACATAAACATACGAAATAAAATAATTAAATCATCGTTGCTTCTTTTTACGATGGCGATGCGACGTTTGAGACGACGATGACGCGACCGCAGCCCCGACCGAAATAGTTCCTCCCTCGATATCGTCTTGCGACACCTCTTCCGCTTGTTGCAGTTGGTGTTGAGCATTTAAATGTATCATTATATCACGTAGCTGCTCCCGGAGCTCCAAAATTTCCTATTTCAAAACAAACACACAAATAAGAATTAATTATTAATTTAAAACGTTAAATTCAAGTTGTATACTTTGTCTTTAGTATCACGAACGGCTGCCAATTCTTTTTCCAGATCCTTAACTCTGGTCTGCCATTCTTGCTGGTTTTTCATTAGACAGTTATTCATTTCTTTCTCCTCCTTGAGTTCTTTAGCTGTTTTGGTGAGTTTAGTTAAAAGCTGTAATCGCATAATTGTGAATAATTAATTATTTAATGGATAATTTTTAAGATCAATTCACCTGTTGAAGCTTCTTATCGTTGTTCAACTTCTCTTGAGCCACTGATTGCAATTTATCTTGCAAACCTTTACACTCTTCGACAGTATTGCGCGCTCGTTCTTTGATTTCTTCTACTTGCATGTGTGCCTCCTTTTCGAACCTCGATATTCGTTCCTCGAAATAAGCTCGTTGAGATTCTAGCTGACTCGTCAACAAGTATGTGTATTCTAGCTGAATCGAATCCACTTTTTCATCTTGTTCGACCTAAAAAACAAATCACCGATTAAAATATTTCATTAATTTCCTAAATGCAATCAACAACCATCATCTTTCGAATAAAAATTCCAATTAATTATCAATTTTTTAAAAATTTTTTTCGAAAAATAGATAGTCCCTATATCGCACTTTATCAAATTAATGATTCATTAATTTCATACCATCGAACGCTCGTTCAATTCCACTAATTTCCCATCCGTTTTATTCTGTACTAATCTATGAACGTAATTATCTCCTGCGTAATCCCAGACACGATTATTTCCTAATTGCATTGCATACGTGTGTTGAGTTTCCTGAAAATGACTAAAATAAACCAAATTAATTAATTAAAATCAACAAAACTAATCCAACAAACATACTTATACGCATGTCCTTCGACGTATCTTCCACAACCAACATGTCCACAGATAAGACAAATCCATAAACTCTGAAAAATAAAAAAAATTATTATTTAATTTTTTGTTTAAAAAAAATAAAGATAAAACTCACTTCCTGAGAATGACATTGAAAACATCGATTATCAGCAACAGCTTCAGGAGTTTGACAATACCGGCAGACGGGACAACTAAACGATATTTATTATTTACGTTTTACAATTACGAAATATAAAATTAAATATTTTGATTACGAGCCATCATTAGAATAAAGCAAATAAATAAAATACTTGTCCATGCTAATTCAAAGCTGCTTATAACTAATTCAGGCCAAGATCGAGTTATAAATTGGGGTTATAATTTTGAAACTTACTACAGAGGTTCATCAGAAGCCCTGAGATTAGTTTCATGCAAAAAAACAAAATTTAAAAGAAAGGTCACTAAGGTCACTACAAAATATACGGGTTAAACACATGTTAACATGTATACAAATTAAATTTTGATTAAATCTACAAATAATCCATTAAAAATGTTAAATGTTTAGTATTTTTTATCACTTATCGTGTTCGTAAATATACCTCGTGTCTCCCCACTTAGAAAGGCAACTACCGTGAAAAGAATGATTACACAAAATGGTTAGAATTCCATCTACTGATTCGTCCATTCGTTCCAAGCAAACTGGACACGTTGGTAATTCCGTGTGTCCTTCCATAGGCAAACAACCGGCCTAAAATTAAGAAAAATTTTGAATTTTCACATTTTATCGATTTTTTCCCCAATTTTTACCTCCGTTTCTTTGCTTGTTTCTACTTTAGCGACGTAAACGAGGTGGCAAACTTCGGGTTCGATCGAATTGAAACGCATTCCATTGAAAGCTTTGTAAAATTCATCTGCACCTTCCTGCAAAGCCACAAATTTTAATAAATATATCAAAGTGATACACATTTACTCACTTGTGATCTGAATTTGATTAAAACCATGTACTGATTCGGGGTAGAGTCTCGAATTATCCTCATGTGCTCGACATCCGGGCTAAAATTCGTTAAATAATCGTTAAAACTACGCTTTTCTAGAAAGGTGAATCGATTTACCTGCAAGGCGCTGTAAATTGTAATAAATCGTGGCTAGTCATTGCGGCAGGAACGGATAACATGCAAAGCATCTCGCTTCGCGGTACATCATCGTTCAGTGAAGTCATTTTACTACATAAAAACAATTTTTTTTCACAAATTTCTGTTTTATATCGATTACGAGTTTTTACTTTTCTTTGTATAGATGCAGAATGCCTTTAGTTACTTCCACGAATGGATTTCCGGAGAAAAAATTAACTTGATTGTGTGATTTCGGTTTTTTCTCATTTTTCAAATCGAGAGCTGGTGAAGCTTCTTTGGACGATGGTTTGCTACTTGCTGCAGTGTTTGCTGGAGTTGGATCTAAATTTTTAATAAAATATCAAATTTCCTTTTAATTTTTAATCGATTTATTAATTATTTATGGTGTACCCTGTCGAGTGAACGTCTCTATGGTGATGTCATGCAAACGTCTTCGTCCTCTGTGGACTTTTTCCAATTCAGGCGTGGTTTTACTATATTGGGTTGAAATGGCTCCTTGTTTCTCAGACATGTTGCGTAGTTTTGGCGCTACGAGTGAAAGAAAAATGAAATAAATTATTACAACGCAATTTTCGGGATTGATTTAACTTAGCACTACCTATGTAATGAATATGATTCAGGGGTGAGTAATCAAGAGCTATTTCTAAGCGAAATACGCACAATGAAACAGACATAAGGAAAGTAGTACATTAATGACCATCCAGCTTGGAAGGTAAATTAACCAAGATTCATTAGCTGTTCAATACCGTCTTTAAAAAAAACAACAACAACAACATTAAAAACCCAAGTGGACTGTAACCGCAAAGGAGTCTGGGATTGGATTACGAAATGCATTTAAGTACGGTGGCGCCGACGGATCATTTTAGAAAGTCATTTTCACTTTTCGATTTCTTGTACCAGAAGGGTTAAACGCAACTTTTTCAACTGTTTTCACCTGAACGGCTATTTAATGAAAATTCATTTTCACTTTTCAATGTCTGATACCAAAAGAGCCACTCACTGGGGTCACAATTTTTTTATTTTCAATTTCTGGTACCAGAGGAGCCACTTTTGCCTACGTAAGTCATTTTCACTTTTCGATTGCTGGTACCAAAAGGGCCATTTTTTTAAAAAGTCAATTACTAAGCAAAACTAATGAGATTCACTAGGATTCCATAAGATTTACGGGGATTTAATAACTTCTTATGAAGAATTCCATCACTATTTATAGAAATAAAAAAAAATAATGAGATTCAGTAAGATTCCATGAGATTTAATGGGATTTATTGACATTTGGTTTGTTTTATTTTGATTTAGTAATAGTTTTTATTGCAAGTAAATCTTCGTGCAATTTGCTAATTTAATGGTTAATTGAAATATTATATTATAGGTATTTTTATGAGCAATTTACGTAGAAAACAATACCATTCAAATAACTAAAAATAAGTGGCAGCAATATATACACAAACAAAATGAATTAAATCATTCCTAATAAAATAATTTAAAGTTTCACTGCAAAAAATATTGGATTTCTAAAAGAAAATTCAATAGGGTGCGTTTTCAATCTGTAGAATGGAAGTGACACTTCTATTTTACAGATAGAACGCAACTAATGTGAAATTTAATTTGAAATCTGGCATTTAGTTGTGAAAATATGTGAATTTATATCAAATTTTACTCTAACTTTACATTTGGAAATCCAATTTTTTTTCAGTGCTGTACGTTCCAACTTTTGTTTTTAAATAGTTGGAACTTCCAACTATTTGTCCATAAATTAGCGAATTGTATGGAAATCATAAGCAAACAAATATGTAAGATTTACGCACAATAAAAACTATTACTAAATTAAAATAAAATAAAATAAAACAAACCAGGTGTCAATAAATTGAAAACGTCAGAAATTAAAGTCAAAATTGAATTGTGGGGCAATTTTTGAGTTTGGCCTTTATGATACCAGCAATTGAAAAGTGAAATTGACTTTTGAAAAAATAATGGCCCTTCAGCTGCCAGCAATCGAAAAGTGAAAATGACTTACAAAACTAGTGGCCCTTCACTTCTGGTACCAGAAATTGAAAATTGAAAAAAATTGCATGGCCTAATTGAAAAGTGAAATTGAATTTTTATTCTGGTACCAGAAATCAAAAAGTGAAATTGCACTCTAAAAACGGTTTGCTTGAGTCAAACCATAACCAAATTGAGTTGAATAGTGAACAACTAGATAAACTAATAAATTAACCATCCACCTAAAGTAGAGTGGACCAAATTATAGTTTAATACAACTAAAAACTGAGTTAGGTACATTAAAAGTCTTGGTTGTCTCTCACTCAACTAAACTGTTTTTAGAGTGTGACTTACGAAAAAAATGGCCCTTCTGGTACCAGCAATAAAAAATGAAGTGAAAAAAATGTTTAAAATGGCCCTTCTGGGCCACCATAATACGAATAACGAGATACTGGAAGCGGGCGACATCTGATGGAAAATTGTGAAAGTTGCATTAAAAACTTAAAGTTATTGAGATCAATACAGATTTAAAACGTTTAGATAAAATATTTATTTCAAAAAGAATAAAATGTGTATAGTTTAATTTGTGCTTACATTAGAAAAAGTAAATATAAAGAAAATATTACTTTATTACCTACAGTATGTAAAATTTATTTGATGCAAATATTTGAGAAGAATTTAACTCCTTTGTGAACTTTAAACTTTTTTCAAGGCTCATTCGTCTGTCGCTCTTCACGGGCATGCAATTCGTCAGACCGCTACTCTCCCGGAAGTAAGCCTCTGTTACCATGGCAGCCGCAGCCTCCTTCCCCCATCCTGTTCGCGACATCTCGAAATCGATCTTCTGGCGCAACTTTCTGCAACTAATGTTAAAAATGGTTTTTTTTTTAAACATTTTTTTTTCAAAAATAAAATGTCATCACGTATATGTGATGTAGATTACATAAAAGTATCATGCTAAAAGCGATAAAGTTGTAAATAAATCGAAATTGAAACAAATCAAGCAGTGTCAAATCCTCACTGATCTCTAGCGGGGGATTTAGAAAGCTGTGGTCGTAGTGGATTATCCAAAATCGAAGGATTAATTCACTTAAAATATAAAAAATTAAAATTTATAAACATTATCTCTTTTTAGAGACTTTTTAAAAATTTATTTAATATAAAACTAAATTTTAACAATATAAAAAAATATTTTTAAAAAAATGTCGCAAAAAGTATATAATTTTCTTGAAAAAATTCTCTACTTCTAAATTTGTAGTTAATTTTCAAAAATAAAATCAAAAAGTAACTTTAACAAAATCTTGGTAGCTCAAATGCGGCTCGCAATGGATTGTGGGTTTGTGGGGGTTTGTCAGTTGTTCAGTGCACCTCTTCTGTCCAACAACACCTCAAGACGCGCGCGCACGATGACAGCACGCGTTGGTAGTGATTTTCTAGTGCGGTTTTTTCCAAGCCTAATTAGTCATTTGATAGACTGAAATCAGTGAATTTCACACCGGATAAGTTTTTTTTGTTTTTTTCCTTTCATTTTATTTTATTTTATTTTTTTCTTTTTATATATTTTTTTGTACCTGTAACACTTTACTAGTTTAAAGAAAAGAAAAGAAAGAAAAAAAAAAGTTGCAGTGGTTGAAAAAAATGTCATCAAGTGTGTCAACAAGAGTAGAAGGCGACAGCCTCAAAGTTGAACTGATGCAAAACACTGAAACTGCCTCGGATGGGCGGGAGACGTGGGGCAAAAAAATCGAGTTTCTTTTGGCTGTTATTGGATTTGCAGTGGATTTGGGCAATGTTTGGCGATTTCCGTATATTTGTTACAAAAATGGAGGAGGTAAGACAGTTTTTTACTATTTTTTTCAAACTAGTAAGAAGTGAAAAAAATTAGTTTACTAGAGAATTAGCATAAAAATTTGTTTCTATCGATGTAGAAATTTATCAAGATTGTGTCCAAAAGAATAGTTTTCGACAAAAATAAGGCAAAAAGTATTGCAGAAAAGCCATTTTTGAAGAAATTCAGTTTAATGCGAGTGTTCTTGGGATTTTTAAAGAAGACTGAGAAAAGAATGGAAAAAAAAAATTTTTTCCAGCAATTTACCTTCTTAAAGTGGAAATTACTAATTCATGGATGGGGAATTAACTTTTCCGCCCCACATTAATTTCTTTTTTCTTTTTTCTGCATAATTTAACCATTCATTTCTTTCGCAAAGTTGAACTTTAAGAACAACAAATTAAAACCACAATGATTTGCCATTTTCCTGCCATAAGTTTGTAAACGCAAGGTATCTGTTTGTCACTCGTTTGACTAAAGTGCTTTTAGAGGTTGGTTGAAGGCGGGGAAGGCAATCACACCGGAAATGTGTGACGCGAAATCGTTATTAAGGCTTCGCACCTAGAAAATTATCGCCGACTTGTAAAGAATTCAATTAAATACTCGCATTTAAAAGTTCCAAACCAACCATTCGACACTGAATTTTGATTGGCTCCAACCGCACTCGTTTGGGAAATTCAAATTTAATCCCTTTTCACTCACTAACGGATTAAGTCGCATCATTCAATTGAATTAACTGCTTCAACGCGGCCAACATGAAAGGATTACTTTCCATACTTTCTCCATCCTTTCCTTTGTCTTTCTTAAACTGGACACATAAAATGTTAAAACCCACTATAATGATGTCAACAAATGCCTGGTAATTTTTGATGATGGGAATTGATTAAACTGATGGATTAAATGAGTTTGACGCGATGGATACTCACCTGGGAGTTAAATATAAAAAGAAATGTCTGCCAAGATGATATTTATGGAGAAGGCAATCTGCTTAAAAGTTCGTTTTTGTTGCTTCAAGCTTGGTTTAATTAATTGAACCGAGTGTGCGCAGCTTATATAAGCACACCTACAAGGTGAAATAAATTCTATTACCCACATGACTTGATTTCGCTCAAATTGGATAGCATTTTGAGGCACATAGCGATGTTGTAAATGGTTTTTGTGTGCAGTTGCGACGACTTGAGTGGTTGGTAGTGCAGGCACGCACCGACAAGCTGTTTAAGTAATAAATCTGCAAGTTAAGAAAGTTTGAAAAGTATTTGAAATTTAATCTGTATTGCAGTGCACTGACTTTTACTGCGCATTCCGACGAATTTATCTACATTATAAACACTCAAAGTTTGCTTTTATTCCTGGAGTTTCGCTTGTTAGCTTTAACATTTAATCCTGGCACGTCAGTCAAACATATACAAATTTAGATGTTTTTGATTAATGCATTGGCACTTACAGCTCATAGTTAAATAGTCATTGAACTTGCAAAAGCTCTCGGAGATATAAATACACCCTTTAATCACATTGGAAACTGATACAAAAGAGTGCCATGACCTAGTGCCTATAGTGGAGAAGGAGACTGGAGAATCGAATGTCACATGTCTGCTTTCCTGCTACACATCCAAGCAAAACAAAGCAGTTAAGATTGATGTTGCATCAAATGTTTCTTGCTCATTAGCGATGGCTCGATTGATTGAAGGCGCTACAAATAGTGATATGCGCATAATTCTATGGAAAAATAAACATTATGTATTAATATTTATTATTAGTTGTTGATGCAGGTTGCATAGAAAACAAGACGCCAGTGTTTTCTTTTCATTTTATGTCAACTTTGATTAAATTAGTGTATTAATTGCCCTCGGGCTTAGTGTGGAGTAATTGGTGAATGTCAATAACCACAAACCAAAATCAATGAATAATTGCATCAACCCTAAGCAGCTTGTTCTTTGCGTTGGTGTATGTTCTGTAGAATTAACCAAAACCAATAAACCAATAAACCATAACAACAAATACACATTTTCTTTTTGAAAATAAAAATTGAATAGCTCGGGTTATTACGTACGGTACCTATCTAACAAGTACGTAAGCTCCTTGCCTCGAGAAAAACTCAATTTTCAACTTCATTAGATATTTATGTAAAACTATGCCACGAATGAATTTGCATAACCTACGAGTGAACGTAGGAGAATGAAATACACTCGTAAAAGAACACAAACAGACAAAATGCCAAAGAATTTTTAATAAATTGCGTCAAAATCCCTGTGTTTTTTATACCGGTATGTAAATAATTTTCATTTCCTTTATTTAACAGGCGCTTTTCTGGTTCCTTACCTGCTCATGTTTATATTCGGAGGATTGCCGTTATTCTTCCTGGAATTAGCACTCGGCCAATATCATCGTAGCGGTTGCTTGACTGTTTGGAATAAGATTTGTCCCATGATGAAAGGTGAGATTCTCCACTCAGATACCCTGCATGTACGCCACGCCACCATCTTTTAATTACCAACCCCGAACCACCAAAAATGATTTATGCCTCTCACACATGGGAAAAACCAACACAAATCTCAATTCCCAAACTCCGAAACTCCATTTCCTTCTTTTCTCTTCATCCATCTTCCACTCAATCAATTCATCCCCGCATTTTTTATTACTCGAAAAATAAATTCCTCAATTAAATTTTCCACTTATATTTTTTTTGCCTCGCGCGACTCAAATCGGTGTCTCAATCAACATCCATCGATCACTGGTTTTATCATTTATGAGGGCCGTAAATAAAATGATGGCTATGACAGGTTTTCCTATCACCAGTTGCTTTCTTATCACTTCCCCATTTTCTACCCTTCAAGTATCAAGCTGGCAACGAATTATTCATATTACCAATCACGAAACTCGCTCCCTTTTCAATAAAACATTTTCTTTTTCATCAGTTTCGTTTCTCTTTTTTTCTTTTTTCTCTCATGGTTTGTTATTCTTACTTCTTTTTGTTTACTTAGCCATTCTTTTGTGCGCCTCTTGATATGTGTCACGAACAGCAATTCTGGTGCCCATCTCGTGCTCAAATTTGATTTTATTTCACTCACCGGGCCTACTAGATAGCGGCTCGAGATTATCTCGAAAATGTCAGCGTTGAATTGTGTAATGAGCGCACGTTTTATCGTAATGATGACACTTATTTGATTAGTTTGCACATTCGAGCGAATTAATGCGCTTTTATTACGAAGTCTTGAATAATTTGACTTCTTGTTTTGAATAAATAAACAACATGTTTATATTATACGGAATTTATTATCGAATTAATATTAGCACCGACTCTGTAAGCGTAATTTAATGACTCGATAACGATGCGCGCATGCATGCTTTGACGGTTAAATTTCATTCAAAAAGTGTTGCAGGGAAGCACCCGTGGATAAGTGTTGCAGGCAAGTCGAAAGAAACACTTTTCAGTGTAAATTTAGCTACTTGCACTTAATTTCGGCGCTGCCACGCTCGTAAAACAGCGTAATCGACGACTTACATTAATATTTTCGATAAAAATTATCATTAATTGGAAAATATTTCATTTTTATACATATCCAGACCCGTTGTTAACCCTAATGTTAGATTGTGATTGAGGCGTGCCTCGATTTACTTCTCTTTCATCAAGCAGTTGCAGGGTGCGCGTGTCACTCGCAGTTACCTCTAAAAATTGCAACGCGATGTGCCCCCTCATTACAACGAAGAGGAAAATTGCGAAAGTGACACTGCAATCATAATCATCGCGATTTACAAGAGACTGCAAACGCAGTAAACATGTAAATGTCGCAAAATACCAACGAGATGAGCTGCTAACCGTAAAATGAGTCGTTTGAAGAATTAAAAAGTGTTGTTTGAGGAAAAGGAAGAGGGAAAGGTGAAGAGTTGGCATCGAGGGAGGGGATCGGTGCGTCGGTGCTTTGATTGCCATCGTTGGGCCTCGACCCGTCCCCAGTGTCTAAGGCGAGCGCGAGACGATAATTAAAGGGACTGAGCGAAGCTTGGAGTGATGAAAGAAGGAAATTTTCCACAGTATAAAGTGCTGTCATTTTGCCAGTCTAATTTTATTTACTTTATTCGAGGATATGAAGTTTTCTCTGAATAGCGCTCGTTAACCACGAAACCCACAACATACGTATATTACAGTTTCCTCTCCCCACCGTACCACTTTTTTTCCGCTTTCATTTGATTTTGTTTTTTTATGTACGTATAGGCCTCGGATACGCCATTTGCATCATCGATTTGTACATGGCGATGTACTATAACACAGTCATAGCGTGGGCAGTTTATTATCTTTTCGCTTCATTTCGGAGCGAACTCCCGTGGACGAGTTGTAATAACCCATGGAATACAGATTCGTGCCGTAGCGTCATGTCAAAGTCAAATGAATCTTTGTCCGACGACGAGCGCTCGAACATAACCAGTCCTGCGCAAGAATATTTCGAGTAAAAAACACAATAAACGTTCTTTCCAGAATTATTTGTTCATTCATTCATTCATTCATTTATTCCTTCCTTCCTTCTAGACGAAGTGTTTTGCAAATTGATCAATCGTCTGGCATCGACGACTTGGGTCCCATCAAATCCTCTCTAGCTTTATGTCTTTTTGCTGTTTTCCTTCTTGTATATTTTTCCCTATGGAAAGGCGTCAAGAGCACAGGCAAAGTAAGTCGATTCGAAGTTGATTAATAAGCCATTAAGTGTGGACAAAAAGTGAAATTGATGCTAAAAATGAATAAATAGGTCTACTTTGCCCCCTTTCAATTGTATTTTAAGATTGGTTTATCTAGTTTCCCTTTGCAAACCCCACCAATCAATGCATAATGGACTGTGATGACCCTCCATGCCGACCTCCCAACTTAGATAAGGCACTTGATGTATGGCGTCCGTTCGCCATCAAGACTAAGCCCGATCTATGGGCGATAGTAGAAAATGCACCGAAAAGAACTCCGTATCCGCATTGCTACAAAAACAAAGCAAAAATCCATTATATTCTCATTTGTTTTTGTTTTTAGGCTGTATGGATTACAGCAATTGCTCCTTATATTGTGCTTGTTATATTACTCATTCGTGGATTGACACTTCCGGGCTCCGAAGATGGAATTCTATATTACCTGCAACCGCAGTGGGATAAATTGAGCGACACAGCGGTGAGATATTTTTTTCCCCCTTTTCTGTCTGTCTTCTCTTTTTTCTTGTTTTGATTTGTTCTGTGTGTGATTTGGGTTTAAGGTATGGATTGATGCAGCAACTCAAATATTTTTCTCTCTCGGACCTGGATTTGGAACTTTATTGGCTCTTTCAAGTTATAATAAATTTCACAACAACTGTTATAGGTAAGAAATAACTTGTTGTTTGTTGAGGTTGAAAAACTCAGGAAGAGAAATTTCCTAAAAATATTTCCTGATCAAATTTTTATGTATTGTATTTTGTTTCAAATCATGTTGAAATCAAATATCTAAATTGAAGTTCTCTTACACTGATATAAACCAGACTAAAAGAGGATTATTCTGTTGTTTTCATTTCGACATTGGGCAACTTTTGATTTGATGTCGCAGTCGCTAAGTCGCGGCCATAAGTTTTATTCGGATTTTGTTTGTTCCGAGCTCTAGGCACTGGTTTCTTCAGCTTTTGCCTTTCAATATCCTAATGTCAAAAACTTGTCACACAGAAAATCCTTTCCCAGTAAATTCTTAACAAAAGAATGAACCAACTCATAACCAACTCCCACAACTTTTAAGATTTTTTTTTCTTCAGATAAATAAGATGAAAACTGTATACATTATTTTTCTCTCTTTCTTAGAGATGCAATTGTAACAAGTACAATAAATTGTGCCACAAGTTTTCTCGCTGGCTTTGTCATTTTTTCCGTTCTGGGTTACATGGCTAAAGTGCAAAACAAACATATCACAGACGTTGCTGCTAAAGGTTAATCCCAACTTTTCTTTTTTTAATTTTTTGTTCTTATTTGTGCTACGAGATATAATGTAATTTTTATATCATTTTTTTCTATCCCCTGTGTTTCAGGTCCTGGATTAGTTTTTATAGTTTATCCAGAAGCAATTGCTACAATGGAAGGATCAGTATTTTGGTCGATAACTTTCTTTTTCATGTTAATCACTCTGGGACTAGACAGCACGGTAGGTCTTATCATAAAAAAATTATCTTTTTATATTTTTAAAAAAAAAATGGATAATGAACCCAAAAGCCAAAACGTTATTTAAAATGAAGATGAATTACTTTTCCCATCATTAAATTTAGATTTCTGGGAAATTTGATATCAGCAAATGATGACAAATGGCTGTGTATTTTTATTTTTAACTTTAAAACTCTTTAGTTTGGAGGATTAGAGGCTTTAATCACAGGAATGTGCGATGAATACCCAATCACATTAGGCAAACACCGGGAGATTTTCGTCGGAGGTTTAATTCTTTTTATATACATCTGTGCATTACCAACTACAACTTATGTGAGTTCAACTTGAACTTTTCCACACATTATGTGTCTACGTGACGTGTTTTCTTTTTTCTCTCCTTAGGGAGGTAACTATGTTCTTCAATTGCTCGATGCGTATGGGCCCTCCATATCCATTTTATTCGTGGTTTTCGTCGAGGCTGTGACAGTTTGCTGCATCTATGGTAAATTATTTGCAAATGTCCACTGGAAACTTGGAAATAAATAAGTCGGACCATTGGGAAATAACTTTTTTTTTCTCTGTTTCAAGGAACAAAGCGATTTTCCGATGACGTGCAAAGAATGTTAGGTTTCCGCCCCGGCATGTTTTGGGTTATTTCTTGGAATTTTATCAGTCCTCTTTTCATTTTTGTAAGAATTTCTCAATTGTTTTGCTTTTAAAAATGTTTTATGATTTTTTTAAATGTTTATTTTTAGTTTATTTTTGTAACGGCTATGGTATTTTACGAGGATTTAAAAATCGACAACTACATTTATCCACCGTGGGCAATTGCAGTAGGATGGGTGATGACCATGTCGTCGCTTTCGTGGATTCCTTTGTACATCGTTTATTATCTTATAAAAACCCCAGGAAGTTTTAAACAGGTATGGCAGTGTAGTTTTTTAATTTTAACTCTTTAACCGTTAGAGATAGACAAAAAATGCCAAGGAGAAACTTGTAGAGCATGGTTAAATGCATCCGAAACCATTTTTTAACTAAAATATTTGCGCCATTTTTTTGCGTAAAATAAAGCTAAACAAATAACGCGACGCATCATTTGCGAATCGGGTATTGCCGGAAAGCTGATCGAAATCTTTTTTTTTTTGCAGCGTTTATCCAAAGCGATACACCCAAACATAGAAGAGAGTAAACAAGCTCGACTAGAGGTAACGGCTCTCAACTGCAATGCGCATGTGTGATGATGAAACATCCCATTCCATTAAGAGTTGATTAAATACTAAACTACATAATCAACACTTTTCAATTATTATTATTATGATTACATTAAACTGCATTTCTAGAGTTAATATGCACCTTAACTATCAATATTGTCAAGATTCTATAATCGACTTAATTACGTTTAAAAAAAAACTGCCTTTATGAGCATCTTAATTTTCCACGCCTTATAATTAGGTAACTTTTGTCAGTTACATACTCGTATTGATTTATTTCATTTCAAATTACATAAGGACAGACAATATTATACCGTAACTGTTAATAATATAAAGGTACAAAAGAAGGAAAAAAAAGTAAAATCGTCTCTCTAATGTTGTCGGAACGTTGCCCGAACGTTGCTACAACATTGTACTTTTTCTCTCTGGCTGTACTGTTCCGCAATATCGAGATGTATAAAATAGCTATTAGTTGTAAATGAAATTTTACTTTTACAATTTCAAATAACTTGGGACCAACTACATAAAAATGTAGATATAAATACTTGTTCTATAAAGCTGTTGTAGTTATCATTAAAGAAAATAATACTACCAATAATACCTAATCTAATAGTAATGGGATGTATTTAGTGATAGAGACACTTGTGCCTATCAGAATAATACAACTGCCTTTATTACAAGTTATCAATAATATGGTGCAGTTGATATTCATCTTATCGCTGTTTATCTGTAGTCGATGTAATTCGATGTTACATAATGAGGCAAGATTCGCCATTTTTTTGTCATGTAAGAAAGCCCAACCGAGGCTTATCGTGTTGTCGTGTGCGTTTTGGTTTGAAAGAAGTGTAAGTTATGTAAAATGGCGTTTATCTTGCCTCATTTCATACCCATTTGACTGTTGTTTTTGATGTGATAACACTCTTTAAATAACTGTTTATTCTATTACCTCCTTATGCAACATTAAGGGACCATATTTCATGTGATTTGTGTCGTGTGGATAAATAGCAAATAATATGATTGTAATATTTTTTTCAATGTTGATATACTATTTTCGATGTAAAGTTTCAAATTTTAAGTGTAGCAGGAGAAGGGGAAACAAATCTAGCGCTTCTCACAATAACTAACTCACATAATCTTATGAAAACTTAAAAAGAAAAAATGTAGATGCACGGAAAAAAAAGCTTTATTCGCTGTTTCTATGAATAATAATAATAATAATAATAACTATTGAAACGTAATACAATATTTATTACACAACTTATATTACTAAACAGTTGTTGTTAAATTGAGTGATAAAGAATGTTTTCTTCTTTCAACTATTTATCTTATTAATTCTTCAACTTGAACGTGATCGTGGAAACAAAAATTAACGAAATTATCGATAAATTATCAGTAGCCTCTGATTTTAAAACCCAAAACAATCTTTATTCAAACTAATTGCGGTTCTAAAGTGAAAAATGTAAAGTATTTCAAGGAAAAAGAAATTGTGTTTTTATTTACTGCGAGACATGCAAGTAGTGAAAAGAAGTTGTTTTTGCTTGCCCCCCTTTTTCTTCTTTTTCCCAGCTGAATTTTCCGTTTTGTCCACTGAATTTTCCGCTCTTAACAGAGCGGCATGAATCGCGTCGCCGAACGAGTTGCGGTAATCCGGCACTAGGGCGTAGTTTTCCGAATCTGTGTCGCTGTCGTCGACCTTCAAGCGACCGGGTGTGTCGATCGGTTTGGATGAAGGTATAATGGGTTTCGCTTTTCCTTGTCTCAGCATCTGAAATTAATATAAGCGTTAAAAAAATCACGATTGTTTAAAAATTTACATAAAAAAAAAAATTAAGTTTTACCTGAGCAAACGATGGCACCGAAGCATTTCCATCTTCGACAGAAGTGCTCGGAGACGCAGAATCGGGTGAATTAAGGAAATGGTCGACGGGTGTCATCGGATTTTCGAACTGCGGTTGAGCGTCGGTGTTTAAGGTCACGTATTCCGGAAAATGGTGACGACTTTCCAAGTTGTAGCGAGCTTTCGGACCTGTAAAACCATGAGAAACATTTAATAACTGCAATAAAACTAAAAAATTAACTTACACATTCCTAGTTTTCTCTTTTCCTCTTCCTGAATGTGTCTCTCTCTTCGTTTTTCGTCACGAGCTCGTTTGTTTCTACGTTTAAACCTTTTTTCCACTTCGGCTTCGAACGCTTTTAACGTGTCTTTGGACACGATCGGTGGAGTCAATTGCAACTCGACCACATCAAACTCGCACGACAAGGGCAGATGAGATAAGTAACGCAGACGTCGTCGTAATTCTTCGGTCATGGTGATTTCTTCTCTTTCCACGATTTTCGCCCTCACTGTATCGGGAGAATTTTCCAAGCTTCCATATTCCTTAATCAACATGTGCGCGTTCATAGCGTGCATGTACACATGCTGACCATTGCAAGCTGGAAAAAGAAATAAAAATATATAAATAATAATTTATAAAAAAAAATAAATAGTATAAAACCTTGGTAAAAATAATAAGCGTCTTTAAACGTTTTTTCATCCGTCGTTTCTATATCTAAATCGTCCGCAGTCGCACCACTTTCGTCATAACTACTTCCGACGCTTTCTTGTCTCTCCCGCAAAGTCTTATCTTTACTGTTCTTTAAAGTCGGCGACGTTTCTTCGCCAGTAGAATCGTCCGACGTTTTTAATTCGTTGGCGAAAGCGCAGGAATAAACCATGGTAGGAACATCCGGCGTTTTAAATTTGATTTCTTCAATTTTTTCAGTATCGGTCGTGACGGTGATTTCTTCCACGACTTTACCGTCGATTAGACTTTCTTCTCGTTTAGAAAGTAACTCCAACGCAGAATCGATGAAACAACTCTCGGGATCGTCGCGGGACTCGGACAACGCATTGTGTAACTCCTGTCGTTCTCTTTTGATGATTTGTTTCAATACTTGATCGGAAGACGCGGTTAAAAGCTTAGCAAAACAGGTATTTTCGTCAGCTGAAAAACACAATTACTCATTTGCACTCGAGAACTTCCATTAATAAAAATTATTTCACTCACCATCATCGAGTCGAAGCAATTTTCCTTTTTTATTTTCCCATTTTCCTTTCGCCATAGCAAAAACGCTTCCTTTTTCACGATACATTAAACGCAATGTGATCTCTTCACCTATAGTGTATTGATGGGTTAGAAGCGAGACGACGCTAAAATTTAAAAAAAAAAAAAAAAAAAAAAATCGAAACAAATTTTAAAAACATTTATTTTTTTTTAAATTTTACCTTTTTAAGTCAGTTTTATGCACAGCTTCAAAACAAATAGGACATTTTCTCCAAGTTTTATCTGATAACGCCAAATAATGCAAGATGCATGGCCAGCAATAAATGTGACCGCAACGAGTCATTTTCGCTGCAACCGGTTGGTATAAGCAGACAGGGCAAGATGGTACTTCTTGACTCGAAAGGCGCTAAAAATAATTTTAAAAAAATTGTTTTTGTTTGTAAGAAAATAAAGTAAAATATAATACGAACCACTAATTCGATGGCATCCCAATCGACTAATAAATCGGGGTCGACTGCATGAATGGCGTAATCTCGTCCAGCTCGCACAACAAATTGGCAATTTGCTTGTAAGAATTGCTCCTTGTTGTATTTATGCTTCTTAGAATTCCATTTATTTCGACTTCTCGAAAGAGTGTTTCCCCAATTCGAAGCATGCGCGCCACGCGTTGATGGGTTAGAAGCGAGACGACGCTAAAATTTAAAAAAAAAAAAAAAAAAAAAATCGAAACAAATTTTAAAAACATTTATTTTTTTTTAAATTTTACCTTTTTAAGTCA
>JAQFZO010000347.1:0-27125 GCA_034695885.1 Geophilus flavus
TAAACAGCGTTTTATTTGAATTTCTCTCTTATAAATGATGTCACTTCCAGAAGTATTTTAATTTTACTGAATAAAATGATGTAAAACTAAACTATTAAATAAGTTACGTCACGTGCATTTCAGTCAACTAATTTAAACAGATCACATGACTATTTTGTTCTAAAATTGTCAGAAATGTTAATAAAATTAAAACTTATAAGATAAATTGTAAGACGCAAGCAAACTCCGTACCTAATAACTTACTATGTAAAACTCAGAAAGTCTGAAAGTATGACACGAAATGGAAATTGATTTTCCTTCAAGTAGGAGAGTCAAGCAATGACTTACTTACAGGAAATAATACTTGCCAATTAAATGTTTTCAGGTTGAGACCTAATAACCTATTGAAATGTGAGAATGGCAACATGAGCACGTGACATGTGACCGTATATTCATGCTCTTATGTAAACTGTATACAGTACATTACAAATAAAAAATATCTTTGGTTTTTATCTTTACAGGGAAGCCTGCATTCCGATTTGGAAATGACTCTATTACTCCTTATCGGAGATTGTATTATAGATAGCTTCAATCGGTTCAAATTATAACATCATTATTATTAACACATGATTTGTGCATGATGTTTATATATTCATGCAAAAAAATGTGTTGCAATTAAGTTGAAATTTGTGAATTACTGGTTGTGTAGATCTTTGGACAGTCAGTAATTTGACAATTTATGACACTACAGCACTAAAGGTGTAAGAACTACTGTCATAAAAAAGAAGGCAAATAAATAAACATTGCTATCTTAAGTTTTTACGTTGTTTAGTTATTTAAGAAAAACTGTTAAATAAAGTGTAAGTCCACAGGTTAACAAGACGACAAATGATTATGGTTTTTAAGTGGAAAGTCTTGGATTTATCAACTTTAAACAGAATATAAACTAATGAAGCATGCAATATTTATTTTATGTGATCTTTTGCTTTAAAAGGAAGTAGTAAATATAAAACGCCCACCATTCATCTAAAACTGGATGATTTGCAACGAAAATACATTTCATAAAAGGAAAAAAATTTAAAAATTATCATAGCCTCAATTGTTTGTTGATATTGGCGCCAAATTTGAATGTCAGATTTATATTTAGATTACAGCGGTGGCGCTGCACTCTGCTTACAATCAAATAGCTTATCTCGAGGAACCGTTGGAGTTAGAAGTGCATGTGACATTTTCCGAGTATAGTTAAATCATTATGCTAAATTTATTTCTTCCTTCTTTGAAAAAAATAATCAATTTTTTTCTTTAAAACTTCCGATTTATTCAGATGCCGCCAGACGAGCCACAGTGAACCGAACATAACAAAACATATTGTATCGATTATCGACAAAATAAGGTTGGACCTTTATTGAATTCAAAGAAAATTTCGACTATTTTTTCCGTATATATTAACGAAACCTAAAAATAGCCACGATTACGAATCCGATGTTTGATTCTAATGATCTCATGATGTCACCTCGTTACGTCACAAGCGTAATGCGCATGTCCCCATTAACTCGATGGCGGGTCCAGGGTGACGAATATAAAAGAGCGGCGCCGGTTGAAAGACTAGAATGTACGCTACAAGTGATCTAGGGTGATGAACGAAGACGAAGAAAGGATGAACAATCTTCGCCAAGAAGGCGAATGGGTCGACTTGAACGACGAGAAGAAGGAACAATCGTTGGACAAGGGTCAAAGCAGATTCCACGTGGCCAAAGTGGACTTTGTCGGTGATCAAAGTAACGATGAAAGGGATAACGAAAACAACGACGATAATCAAATGACCACACATTCTGGATCTACCAATTACGACACACATTATTTGAAGAGTTTGAGACATTTAACCCGCGAAGCACTTCCCAGAATCGACCATTATCGTAATTTGATGTCAGTACATGCCGCTAATAGACCAACCTTAGAAGAATTACACAGCGAATCCATAGTGGACGGAAAGGTAAAACGAGATGAAATTTGGTGAATTCAAATGTGCGTAAAACACTCGCTCGGGTTACGAAATTTCATCTGGTGTTGAGTTTAAATTTATGCCATTCAATTTTGTTTCATAAAAAATTATTTTTTAAGGTGTGTTATATATTTTTTTTTTGTGTTATTTTTTGACAGGAAATTTTCATGGAAACTTTTTATTTGAATGAGGATGACACGTGATGAATAGTTAATTTATTTTTAATGTTTGAGATTTGATTTGCATGTGAATTGAGTTTATAAATCTCGAGATCCGGAACGGCACAGTTTATTATGTCGTCGTTATTTAGTAATACCCTTTCTATTTTATATTAATTACGAGCTATTAATTATTTTATGCTTTTCGGAACAAAACAAAAAAAAATAAATTAGGATATTGCATGTTATGTTAATAACTTTTTTTTTTTATATCTCTCCTTGAAAAAGAAAGTACCTTGAAAATTTCGTCGCTGCGATACTATTACATGAATGTGTTAAAAATTGCCAGAAATTATATAAAGAGATTCGCTAAAGCCGAACATATCCTTAAAAAATACATTTAAAAAACCACAAAACAACTTCCTTCGATTTATTCCTATTTTGGCATTTTTACACAACCAAAAAAAGTGTAAAAAAAATTTTTAATTTTTTTTATTTCCATATATGTTTATTAAAAAGTTTAAATTCCAATCATTGCACAATTCTAGAAACTTTAGGAAGTTAATGAACCTCAAGGAAATATTAAAAAAAAACATCAAAACAAAAACAAAATGAATAATTTCCAAAAAATAAAAAATAAATTATTTTTAAAAAATACCGCCATTATCTAAAATTATATAACAAAATTTTATAAGATTATTAATCAAAATCCTCCAAAATATTATTTTCTTCCTCACAAAACCGCTTTATCAGCTTAAAAATAAAAATATATAAAAAAATAAATCTATAATTCATTGGACAGGAAATGAATTTATTCAGCTGCAGCTTTTTCGCAAATATAGGTGTGTATATCGTATTTGTGTTTTGTTCACTCTGAACTTAATTTAAGAATGGAAAAGGAGGTGTCGCAAACACATACATATTTTCTTCTTTTATATACGGTACGAGTCGAGTTGATAGGCAGAGCAATCAATTTGAACACTTGTGGCTGTTCTAATTTATGTGTAACCAGCAAGGAAATTTCCACTGCAACTTTGCAACCGACTTGAAAAGCTTTTTGACACCTGCATTCAGCTTTTGTGTGATACAGAGTGAAGGAAATGCGAAAATAAAAAAATATTTACGCAAACTTGCACCCACGGTTTGGTCGTTACCGAGGAATCAGAGTTCATGTTTTTTCCTTTTTTTTTTTGTGTAAGTCCTCGTGAAAGAAAAAAAATAATCTCGAGTAATAAAAGTATTTGTACTGTGATAAGTAGTTAATTCACACACTCTTAAGTGGGAATCAAATGAATGCCGGCGAATTACAGAAACAGTGGAATTTTTCCATGTTTTTATTTTTATATAATATATTTTGTGATTAATTTTTTCTTATTTTGCATTTTTCTGCCAGAATTTCAGTCTTTTTGTAAATATTTTACAAATTTCAATTTTTTGTGCAAAGATTTTACAAATTTCAATTTTTTGTGCAAAGATTTTACAAATTTCAATTTTTTGTGCAAAGATTTTGTAAAATTTATTTTGTTATTTTGAATTTTCCAGACAACTCATCAGGAAAAAGACGTAGAAATAGAAAACGAGGGAAAAGGTGTCGTTAAATTCGGATGGATTCAAGGAGTGTTGGTAAGGGTTTGATAAAAATAAAAAAAATAAAACAAATAAATTAAAATAAAATAAATAAGATGAAAAAAACCGAGTGACTTGACTGAAATTTCATTACGTAATTATTAGTATTCAATTGCACCGCTCTGAAAATAATGATGTTTGCTTTTCACGTAGGAGTCACACAGGTTATCAATCTGTCTTACTCTTCACGATGAAATTGCATAATACAACTGAAATAACTATTTATTTTCAGAAGCTTGCTACAGTATCTGACAACTTAATTGTACCCAAATATATTCAGTCACAGCCGGTTTTATTAAATAAATAAATAAATAAAATGAAATACATTCGTTTGATTATAAATTTCTTTTTTCAAAAATTCAGATACGATGTCTACTCAATATTTGGGGTGTGATGCTCTTCCTGCGACTCTCTTGGGTCGTTGGACAGGCTGGAATACGTAAGATCTATTTTATTTTCAGAATAATGCAAAAATATTATTTTTTTCATCTATTTTTGCAGTGGAAGCTTGCATAATTATCCTGCTGGCTTCGGTCGTTACCGTCCTGACTTCATTGTCTGCTGCTGCCATTTGTACGAATGGAATGGTAAAAGGAGGTATGCGTAATAAAATAAAATTTAAACAAATAAAATTTTTTGCATTGCTGGAATTTTTATTTTATTATTTTTTTTTTGCAGGTGGTACTTATTATATGATCTCTCGGAGTCTGGGACCTGAGTTTGGAGGATCGATCGGGTTAATATTTTCTTTTGCGAATGCTGTTGCCATTGCCATGTATGTCGTGGGTTTCTGTGAATCTTTTACGGATATGTTGGCGGTACTAATACTGATGATTTAGTACCCAGCTGAAAAAATTTGTAAAATGTTTGTTAAAAAAGTTAAATTTTGCAAAATTTTCGTTAAAAAAATTAAATTTTGCAAAATTTTTGTAAAAACATACCACAAATGTCAAATTTTTAAAATAATTGCAAAAATACTAAAATTCTAACAGAAAAATGCAAAATGTTTACAAAAGGTTTTTAGCTGGGTGAGATGATGGAAATGTAAGAGTTTGAATGATGAATTTTTTTTTTTAAAATAGTCTTTTGACGTTTCTATAATCGGGGATCAAGAACATGACATTCGGATTGTTGGGAGCATCGTCTTAGTTGTTTTGCTTGGGATTACTGTAGTTGGCATGGAATGGGAATCGAGAGTAAGAAATTTTTATTTATTTATTTATTTAAAATAAAATAAAATATTTCTTTTCTTGGTTTTTTTCAGGCACAAATTATTCTTTTAATAATTTTACTTCTCGCCATGGCTGATTTTCTAATAGGAAGTTTCATCAGTCCATCGGATGAAGAGAGAGCCAAGGGATTTGTCGGATATGACAGTGCGTAATTTATTAAAAAATGTATTTATTATATACAACTTTAAAAAAAAATTTTCCTTCACAAATTAGTGTCAGTTGTCAAGGAAAACTTCCTGTCTGACTATCGGAATGAAGATTTTTTTACTGTGTTTTCCGTCTTTTTCCCCGCCGCTACAGGGATTCTTGCAGGCGCAAATATTTCAGGCGACTTAGCCGTAATTTATTCATATTTAAAAACCACTAAACCACAGAAAATTTAAAAAATAAAATAATTTTTCTTTTCAGGATCCTTCCAAAGCCATTCCACAGGGCACAATACTTGCAATAATCATAACAACCATTTCCTACGTGCTGTTTGCGATTTTAGTCGGTTCATGTGCGGTCCGCGACGCAACTGGCGACGTGGAACAGATTCCAAATGATGCCTTTAGAGAATGCCTTAATACAACATGTAAATACGGCCTTACAAACAATTTTCAGGTTAATACATCAATATTAATGACTATTGAGTAACTTTCTTATCAATTGACAGTTTATTTAATTTGCATTTCAGGTGATGGAATTGGTGTCGATTTTCGGTCCGATTATTTACGCCGGTTGTTTTGCCGCCACCCTGTCTTCTGCACTCGCGAGTCTTGTCAGTGCGCCCAAAGTGTTCCAGGCCTTATGTAAAGATAAATTATATCCATACATTCACGTTTTTGCTAAAGGATACGGTAAAAACAACGAACCGTACCGTGCCTATGCATTATGTTTCGTCATTGCTCTTGGATTCATCTTGATAGGTAAAGATTTTTATTATTTTATTTTATTTTATTTCATTTTTATTGGCTATAAACAATTTTTTTTTTTTTTTTTTTAAATTTATACAGCAAAGTTAAATGCCATCGCACCCATCATATCAAATTTTTTTCTCGCGTCGTATTGCCTTGTAAATTATTCATGTTTTCACGCGTCACTGGCCAAATCTCCAGGTGAGTTGATTCGACGTGTAAATTGATTTGTAGAGTGTGAAAAATGTAAATAAATTGATTTGTTTCAGGCTTCCGTCCGGGCTTCCGTTATTATAACATGTGGGTGAGCTTGGCCGGTGGAATTTTGTGTTTAGCCGTCATGTTTATCATAAACTGGTGGACGGCTTTGCTCACTTTCGTGATTTGCTTCGCTCTGTACATGTACATTTCTCATGCTAAACCAGACGTTAACTGGGGATCATCTACGCAAGCGCAAACTTATAGATCCGCTCTTCAATCTGTCATTAAATTAAATCAGGTGGAGGAACACGTTAAAAATTATCGGTATTTATGTTAAATATAATTATTTATTATTTATTTTTAATAAAAAAATTTTTTTTTGAATTTTTAGGCCGCAAATTTTGGTGTTAAGCGGTTTTCCGAGTTCTCGTCCACCTTTGGTCGATTTTGCCAACAACATTACTAAGAATTTAAGTTTGTTGGTATGTGGACATGTCGTTGAAGAGCAGATCAATCAACGCGTACGGAACAGTTACTTTAAACATGCATACGCATGGCTGCAACGAAAGAAAATAAAAGCGTTTTATTACTTGATTGATGGGACCAATTTAGCTGCTGGATCACGTTCTTTGATGCAAACTGCCGGTGTGGGTAAATTAAAACCAAACATGGTGTTACTCGGGTTCAAAAGTGATTGGCAAACATGCAAAATCGAAGAATTGCAGTCTTACTTCAGTATTATACAGTAAATATTCAAATTTTAAATTTATTTCCTCCTAAAATTGACATCTTTCTCTTTTTTTCAGTGATGCGTTTGACAATTATTTAGCTGTGGCAATCCTTCGGCTGCAACAAGGTTTAGATTACGGACACTTTCTCGAGGAAGAAACCGCCATCGCCATTATGACTCCCGCTTTATTAGCGCCGCCATTGCCCAAACTAAGTTTGTCGATAGAATCAAACATTAATATTCGCCAAAACTTTTCTTCGTCCCAACTCTCGACTGGAGGAAGCTCTTCATCCGAAGGAAGTCCTGCGACCGGTGATCATCGTGGAGGCAAGATAGAAGATGGGCATTTAGTGGACGGAGGTGGGAGCGACAATGAGACAACCCACTTACAGCCAAATAAAACGGCGAACGAAAAACCTCGACGGAACGTGCCGAGAGAAGTTCTGGCTGCGCACACTCAGTTTCAACGTAAACAGAAAAAAGGAACGATCGATGTGTGGTGGTTGTATGATGATGGTGGTTTGAGTATGTTGGTTCCGTACATCTTGACTACACGAAAACAATGGAGATCGTGTAAGTTGCGGGTTTTTGCTCTTGCGAATCGCAAGGATGAGTTGGATGAAGAGCAACGCAAGTGAGTTTTGTCATAAAAAAATGTATTTATTCATTAATATTTAATTTATTTTTTTTGTATTTATAGTTTGGCAGCTCTGCTAAGCAAATTCCGAATCAATTATTCTGATGTAATCGTCATTCCCGATGTGCAGAAACGCCCGCAAGACAGCAGTAAAGCTGAATTCGATAGTATAATTAAGAAGTTCCGTGAGAACGAGGAAGCCGACACTAATAGTGGTGATGGGCAAACTGCAATTACTGATGCTGAATTGCTTGCGTTGAAAGATAGGGTAATTGAGTGTTTATATTTAAAACTTCATTCATTATTCATTTTACGATTATTTAATTTAGACCATGCGACACATCCGGTTACGCGAATTGCTGGAAAAATATTCGAAGGATTCCACCCTTATCGTGATGTAAGTTTACGAGTAAAAAAATTTTTTTTTTTTTATACATAATTTTAATTTATTTATTATTTCCTTAGGACTTTACCGATGCCAAGAAAAGGAACCGTATCCGCGCCATTGTATATGGCTTGGTTGGACACGTTGACGAGAGATTTACCCCCATTTTTGCTCTTGCGTGGAAACCAAACTAATGTGATCACATTCTATTCGTAATTGTGTTCCAGAAATAACTTAGTACTTAACTGTACTTAGAACTAAACATTTTTGTTTTTTATGGCGTATGAATTCACGAATACGAATCATACCGGTGAAATTCAACATAACATATTACTCTTTATTATTAGTTACAGGTTGTGGCAAGCCAAAATAACGTGAAATGACAGAAACGGGACAGATATACGATATTTTTTCTTCCGTTTTCTAGTTTCTTTGTTTTTTTTCGTGAAATACTTCGTTTCCAGCAGAACATTTCCGTTTTCTTTAATCCATCGTGGCTTGTCATAACACAGTATTATTATATCTTTGATATAATTGCTTTTATGGTAGTAGTTTTAAACATTTTGAACTGTGGTTTATGCCAAAAGTAAAGAAAAAAAATATCGATCTGAATGAGGGAATTTGTTCCTATTGTATTTTTCTATTCCAGTGAAAAACTTAGTTTAATAATAATAACAATAATTAATAATAATTGCAAATTTTCTAGTCAGCACTTGATTTTTAACTGATTTTTTTCTATTCATGTATAAGCTTTGGATAATAAACCAAATGGACCAAAGATTTTTGAAAATTCTATGGTTTATTTAAATTTTACAACTTTGATTTTAGGTTTGCGTTTTTTCTCGGGTTCTTCGGGTTCCGGGTCTGGTTCCTGTTCGCTCTTATCGTCGTCAGAAGAATCCAGTTCCTCCACATTTTCGTGGGGTTTGACGGTTTTAAGGGTCGTTCCGGCTTTTTCTAAATTAAATTAATTGATTTAAAAGATTGGAAAATTAGGTCATTGTCATTTAATTTGTGACATATTTTCTTTAATTTACTTTCGGTCTTTTTATTGGGATATAATTGCGGACATTCCCTTCTGAGATGTTGCACTGATCCGCATTCATGACAAGATCCGCCTCGTGGAAAAATCCCGGTTGAATTTTGGGGGCAAGTCGATGACAGATGACCCTTTTTCCCACACACAAAGCAGGATGCAAATGGAAATTCTCCTAATTAAAGAATTAAGAATTAATTTATGCTCAGTTCTCGTCTTCCTGTCGATCGATGAAGATATATTTACCTCCAGTGGATTTTTTTACTGCTCTACACGTCTGTGATTTATGCTCTGTCGAGCCACACTTGAAGCAAATACCGAGTGCTGTCGATTCGTTTTTCGGTAAAGTGGGACAGTCAGCAATCTTATGACCCATCGATCGACAGTTAAAACACGGCTGTAATAAAAATTAATGTTTTATTTATGAGTTTTTTTTGTTTTTTTAATGATAGAATAACAAATTAACCTTCATCCTTCGTTTTTCTTGCCGATTCTGTTTACTATGAAGTCGTCTGTCTTGCTTCCAATCATTTGGTTGTTGAGTTCTTTTAAAATCTGGCTTTGCCTTTGTGTCGATTTTCTTTAACTCATTCCATGAGGTTCCTTCCGATGGTTGTCTTTTATGAGCGTTATTCGCTCTAGCCCAGCGAGTCATATCGAAATCTCAGAAATACAAACAAATTGGGGATTTCTGTCAACACGCCATTTTTAAATCCTCAATCACGCATGCGCAATTTAGCAGACATGCTTCCGTTGCGAAATGACGTCATATTTTCTCCCATTTTCACATAAAAATCATTTTATTTCTATTAAATTACGAGCTCACGTGACCCTTAGCACTGCTCGCCTTGTTTTTCACCTGTAGTATTTAGTTCGGGCATACACCTGTCAAACGACGTGCATTCATGAACATCTTATTTATTTTTTATGGCAGCATTTCCGCGCATTCCAGGCTACATAATTACCGAGAAAGTTGGAAGCGGGTCCTATGCTACTGTATATAAGGCTTATCGTAATGTGAGTGCATTAGCTGCGATTAAAAAAAATTAATTTCGCGCTGAAAATTAAATGCATTTTTTTTGTTTATTTTTAGGATGGTCGTAGGAAGGTCGTAGCTGTCAAATGTGTAGTAATCTCTTCATTAAGCAAAACTTCGGTGGATAATTTATTGACGGAAATATCATTACTTAAAAAACTTAAACATGATTTCATAGTCCAAATGATCGATTTCCTAGTAATTATCATAACAGTTGTCGTTTATCATTTGTGCTAAAAATAGTTATTTATTTATTTAAAGTGGGACAGCAAATACATTTTTATTATTATGGAGTATTGCAATGGTGGAGATTTGTCCACATTTATTAAAACTAAACGTTCTCTGCCAGAAAAAGTCGTCAAAGTGTTTTTACAGCAATTAGGTATGCAAATGTATGAGAAATTTAATTAATTTTGATTTTAATTTGATTTTTTTTTATAGCCAATGCATTACAATTTTTACGGAATCAAAATATATGTCACATGGATCTGAAACCTCAAAATATTTTATTGACATCTCAAAGGGAACCAGTATTAAAACTTGCAGACTTTGGTTTTGCGCAGTATTTGAAAGCCGATGATGATTCAACGTGTTTACGAGGATCTCCTCTGTACATGGCGCCGGAAATGCTATTGAAGCAAAAATATGATGCCAAAGTCGATTTGTGGTCTGTCGGTGTCATTTTATACGGTAAGGTTTACGTTTAATTACTAAATTCATTTAATTAACGCAGACTGTAATTCATTTAGAATGTTTGTTCGGACGAGCACCATATTCATCGAAAACCTTCATGGAACTTGCGGAAAAAGTGAAAAATCCAAGTCCGATCGAGGTAATTCTCATAGTCATTCGTTTATTTTCTTAAATCGTGGAAATTTATGTTTTATTTAAATTTTTAGATTCCATACGGAGCGCAAATTTCATCGAGTTGTCGCGATTTGTTGATGAGACTACTCAAAAGAGATCCAGCCGAAAGAATAAGCTTTGAGGATTTTTTCAGTCATCCATTTTTAGACTTAGAACACATACCATCACTTCTTTCTTATGACAAAGCTGTAAGCTTCAGACTTAAAGCGACACAAAAAATATACAAAAATTTTCTGATTATTTTTTCTGTATTTCAGGTTGAAATTCTCGCCAATGCCGTGCAAAAGGACGAATCGCAAAATTATACCAGTGCAATGCAATTATACTGTTCCGGACTTCAGTATTTAGTCGCAGCAATTCAATGTTCGTATAAAAAAGAATCATAAGTAAATAATTATTAACACTATGGTAGTCGTCATTTAGATGAACAAGACGTCACAAGAAAGGAAGCTCTTCGGAAAAAAGCGCGTCATTACATGGCCCGAGCCGAATATTTAAAACAAATGCAATTTAAACGAAACCAGTCCAAAACATCATCCTCTCTAACGCCTTGTCAGGAATTACGTCAGTGAAATGAAAATTATTTTGCGTATTCGGAATATTAATTTTAATTTTTAATCTAGATTTTATATTTCCAGTTTTATTATCCGATGATTCCCCGGTCTTGCACGCGGCTTTAATAGAGGGAGAATCAGCTGAAATATTAGTAAGAAGTTATTTTTTTAAATTAATTAATTTAATGAAATCGAATCTAATTTTTTATTTAAAAAAATCAGGATCAAGATGGTAAATACGACGAAGCTCTGCGTAAATATTTATTAGCATTAGATGCAATGATGCGAATCCTTCAAACCGAAACTACGGGTCGACGAAAAGAAGTACTCGGATCCCAAATACGGAGTTGGGTGGAAAGAGCGGAACAGATCAAGTATTTACAATCGTTGCGGATACCTCAGGAACAGGAACCGATGGAAATAAATAAAAAGGATGGTTCAAGTAAGAACCGCTTTTGTTTCACTCTTAAACTTAAGAAATATTCATGTTTTAAGATTAAAATACGTTTCTAATTTATGATTTTATAGCTGACAGCAACTGCAGCATTCAATAATTTTATTTTTTTATCTACTAACACAATTTAAAAAAAAAACCAAACTGTTTGATGTCCAGTGAATTTTATCACATCGAATAAATTTTAATTAGTGCCATATAATTCGATCATTTTTTATTTTCAATTTCAAAGTTAAATATAAATTTGCATATTTTGTGTAACTTCAAGCGAAGAAAAGTCGAGTTTAAGGTAAGGAATTTTTTATATTTTTGAATATTTTTACATTTTAACATCAGAAACTTTTCCCCAATTTTCGTTCGAAGGATTTTCGGGTACGACCCATTGAAATGGGACACTACTTCCTTCGTTTTCATTAGTAAACATATCCCATTCCTGCCGTATGCACATTAACGAGTCTAAATTGGTGTCTGCTTGAGTGTAATATAACGTAAAAGGGTACAACGGATTGTCGGGTGTCGGTTCTGTAAGTAAAAAAAGACGATATTAGTCTGCAATTTACAAAAAAAACAAATTTTTTGTATACTAACCTTCGTTTCCAAACAAACTCTCGACGACATTGGTCTGTATGGTTGAAAGTTTACTCTGTAAATCACTCGCTTCCTTTTTTTCGGCCTCCCTATCTAACATCACGCAAAGCGCCCTTTCTTCGTCCTGGTAATGTTTTAGTTGTATTTCCAACATTTTTTCAAGGGATTTTGTACTCGTTGCAAAGTTCTCGTCAGATTCTTTGGTCGTGTACAACCCTGGGAATAATTAACAAATTATTTCCATATTTCCTCAAGGTTAAATTAAACCAAGTTTTTACCCTTTGCTTCTGAACTCTGTTTCTTCAACATCCGTAGTTTTTGTAATGCAGTAACTAATTCGAATGCTCGTTTACTTTCCGATATTTTCTTCCGTACTTCCGATAAAATACTGTCCGCTTCTTTTTTCAAGTCTTCTTCCTAAAGAACATTAAAAATTATTAATTCCTTGTGACATGTAAATAAAAACTAATAAATCTTACTCGTTTATTCTGTTTAACCCTCTCGTAAATTTGATTTTGCCATTCGTCTAACTCCCGATGCAGATTTTCTCGTATTTCTGCATCATCTTTGCATTTCTGTTTAAATTCTTCGATTCGTCTTTTATTTCTGAGCTATTTTCAATAAATTGTCGATTAATCGAATCAAATCTCAATAGAAAATTCCAGCATACTCTTTTCTTTCGAATTGTCTTCAATTTTTTCTCTATTTCATCTTTGTTTGTAGCTAACGACATCTGAATTCCTTCTAATCTCTGTTTAAGTTTCATCGCTTTTTGACATTTTACGTCCCACAGCTCCTTGTCCTCGTCGATAACCATCTTTTTCAACTGAATGTGTATTTTGGACAAATCTCGTAGTACAATCAGAGCTTCTCCCATCTGTGATTTAACTTCAGGAATCTGTCGAGCATAAAATCGTAAGTTTATTTAAAAGTTTTCGATGAAAACATGAAACACTCACGCTTAGATTGTGTGTGTATTTCGGCTTTAATTTGAACGAACACTTGTTCAACTTTCTAAGCCATTCGTTCACATATTCTTGGTCAGTTTCTCGTTGATTTGTATTGATTAAATTGGGTGGATTGGTGTCGGGAGGAATCGGAGGGGGACCGGAGTAATAAGTCGCCGGCCAGGTAACGTTTGGTGGGATTCCCGGTTGGTAATACGAATACGGTGCCATCGGTTGGGGCTGTTGGTGTTGAGGTATTGGTACACCTTGAGTATGCCATCCTGGCCATATCTGGTGAGGTTGTTGCATATTTCTTGCTTTTTCGGCTATAAACACACGTACCGGTTCGCAATGCTTGTAAACAAGACACCAATTTTATCAATAGAGGGCGCAATAGATGTGGAAGTGTGGAAAAGGTGATTCCAAGAATAGAAAAATTCATTTTCCTGTTTTTAAACTTAAATTTCTAAAGAAATAAACATTTTAGTTTCTCAAACTTTTTATTTTTTCGCGAGGGTAAGCACATCATACAAAATAATGAGAAAAAGTTTATGAAACAAATGAAATGCGAAAAGAAGTTTAAAAAAATAAACGAAAAACTGAGAAATTAACTTTACAAAAACTTACACTTGCTATCTTTTTTTTTTTTTTAATGATTCCTTAAATCAAAATTTATTGCATGGTGATAGGTAAATCCATCACAAAACTCAATTTTTTTTAGAAAAAAACAACATAAAAACGAAGTAAAAATAAATAAATTCTACACAAGTAAATAATAGCTAAAACATATTTTTGTTTACGTAACTGTTGACTTTGCACCTCACTTTTAGTAGGTACCTAACAAGTTTAAAACTGGCATTCTTTTGACTAGATCTCTATGACTAATAGTAACAAATTCCTACATAACTTTTAGTTCACACAATTTGAAAATTTTATTTTTTCAAATAAATGTTAAGATGAACGAGATTTTTGGGCTAAGCTATTCGTAATTTTTTTTTTTGAGTTGAATTTCAGAGCCTACTAAAAAAGAGCATTCGGTGTGGTCCCATGAAACTATCTTGACCCAAACTTTAGCATTAATGGTCGGACCTGCAGAAAAAACTTAATGAAAAACAAAACGGACGTTACGTTCGATGAAAATGTTCACGCCCAAATCTAGAAATAAAATAAATTAAAAAGAAAAATTTAAAAAATCGACACAAAACAAAAATCTAAAACAAATTTACTCTCAAAGTGAAATCCCAACTTCCGGTACATAATGCTGTTCCGTCGGGAGATACTTTCAAACAACTGACACGATTATCGTGTCCGTACATTATAGCAACACGACAACATTTTAACGTATCCCATACGTTTACGGTATAATCATTATAACCAGCAAATAACAACCGACCTGTAAATTAAAAAAAAAAAATCATTTTAGAGGAATTTTTAGAAATTTATCGAGGTAAAACTCACCGCTAACAGAAAAATCAACAGAATTCACACCAAATATTATACTTTCTTTACTGTATACGGCAACTTCTCTGTCAGCTCGTAAATCAAATAACCGACACTAAAAAAAAAATCATTAACAAATCGAATTTTATTTTTAAAAATTGAATTTTTTAAACTCACGGTGGAATCATCAGATCCAGTAGCAATTGCATCCCCACTCGGATAAAACTTGACCGTATTTATATCAGATTCATGACCCTCGAAAGATTGAACGCACTGACCCGTGCGCATATCCCAAATAAGAGCTAATTTATCACAACCCTAAAAAAAAATACAACAAATTTTAATTCAATTTTAAATTTATAATCCAATCGAGGTTTTTCTCACTCCTGAGACAAACGTATTCCCATTTTCTGATGGGGCTAAATCCATGGCCATCACATCTCCGGCATGTCCATGAAAACTTTGCAATAATTGACCGCATTCGACATCCCACAATGCACATGTACTGTCACCACTTCCCGTAAGAATCTAAAAATCAACAGTGTTACTAATTTGTTATAATGAATCACGTGGGAGAACAGGGCCGTTTTCATCCATAGGTGATTAGTAATTTATTACAACGTAATATATTATTTCCGTTGAATTTTTAACCGGAGTCGAACAAATCAGCCAGTGCCGGGACAAACGCCCGGTCAGTTCGCTGCGATCACGGAGAATCCCGTGCGTGCGCTCATTGCTTGCTTTTTTAAATTTTTTCATAAATGTTATTTCAGTTAACAACATTTTCTTGTTTGTAATTTGCCTAATGGATTATACGGCCCTGGGAAGAAAAAACATACTTGTTGATCTGAATTAGGGAATGTGCAACACGACATGTAACTGGTATGAGTTCCCACCGCTTTCTTTTTACTAGACACATCATCATCGAAACTAAGAGGGTAAACCGTAACCTTATTATCGAGTCCACTATAAAATAAAATTTAAAAAATCAATTAGAATCACAAAAACAAAACAAAAACAACATCTTAATTTAATTTCCTACCCGCATGCCACCATATTTCCTGAAGGTGCGTAAGCACAAGCCATTACCCATGTTGTTGGCATAGTAACTGCATGTTCCTACAATAAACATTTTAACTCATAAAAAAACACAGAAAAACGATTTTTAAAAATCTTTTTCTTACTTTATTGGTAGTAAAGGCATCCCATACGATCATTTTACCATCCTGGGAAAAACAAACAAAAAATCAATTTCAATATTTGCATATTTCAATTAATTTTTTTTGCATGTTTACTTGGGAACTGCTGACTATGTGTCTTTTATCTAGGCTCCAGTCTGTACATAGAACTTTGCCTTGATGACCTTTTAGCACTTTTCTGGGTTTGATGTTTAGACAATTTAAATACTCCAATCGCTCTGCGACTGTTGACACTGAAAAAACGAGGATTTTAAATATTTTTGAGAGAATATCACGATCAAAACACTCACGTGCAACATCGTTCAGCTTTTGGCGTTCTTCCTCTAATTTTGCTTTCAAAGATTCGACTTCTCTCGTGAGTGCTTCGATGGATTCATTGGGAGAGTCAACTTTGAGAATACCAACAGACGCCATTTTGAGGATGTAAACACTCAGGTATGCTGCATAACAATTTCAGTTGTTTTTGATTCTGGTGATGCAAAATACGTTAGAAGATTGAAAAAACCATAAATTTAAAATCACTGATCGTAGTATGACATACCTTAATCGTTATGGTGATGATCTAAATTGATTTGTCGTCTGATTTATATAATTTGGTGTTTTAACTAGTTTCGTTTATATGTCTATCAAAGGTTAATAACATTATTCGTTATGCTTGCATGTGGTTACGTTAAAATAAAGTAAACCATTCATTCGCACAAATAGTCGATGCCAAATTGTTTGGTACTGGATCATAATACAGATGATAAAAGCGATCATATGATTGGATGTAAACCATGCACGCATTTCACTCTTCGGAGCGGTGCTGCGACTGGTGGTGGAATTTGGAAACTAGTGATGAAATCCGATGCTGCTTGGCAACGCATGTTGTGACGCCAATTTCAAACGTCAAAAATCACTCTGGTTAGTGTTTATTTAGTGGTTTCGTGTTGTCATGTTTAATTTAGTGAGATATATAAGAAACAACATTGATTTTTTTTATTTATCTTTCGGTTGGGATTTTTATAATTCAATATTTGTATTTTTTTTTATTATATTATAATTATAGATTTATACATAATATTCAAATTTTAAGAAAGAAATTGCGTAAACTCATCTGTTTGATCTACTTATTTTCCATTTCCGTTTGGTCATTCTGCTGTTTAATTGAAAAGGGGGAAAAAGTGAGTTTTTATTGTGAATTTAATCAAGCTTTGACTATAAAAATATATTCACTTGGTCTAACAGATTGGCCCGTTGATGGCGCTGTGCGAATAGCGAAGAAACGAGTTGCCGCGTCGAGACCTGGGGGCCCTAGAAATGAATAAACTTGCAGGTGCAAGAGACCCAAAATGGAAGTCGTAAACTACTCAAACTATTTAACTCGACTCATTTAACCACCGCATTAAGAAAACAAACTTTTGGTTTCGAAGAAACTCTTTAGGCCTAAATTAAGATTAGGCTTCACCGCCAAACACCTACCTGGCCTTTTTTGCCGAATGATTGGGGCTGAAAGTGAGGAAAATTGAAATGTAAGATATTAAATCAAGTTTTTATGTAATTTTTTGAACTTACTCCTCGACAGTTCTGTTAAGTTTTAATGAAAAATTAAATTTTAAAATTATTTTTACTGATATTATTGATTTTTAAAAAGAATTTAAAAAATACTCACTCTCGGATCATACTGAATTTAATGGGAAATTATAGAGAAAAAATTATTTAGAATAAAATAAAATATAAAATCTTAATCAGACATACCTGGCACATCTGAGAGAAATTAGAATTAAAAAAAATATTTTTATAAATGATTTTTTAATCTAATTTAAATTACTTATTCTGCAAACAGATACTCACCACCTGAATCACGACGAAGGGATGGATAATAAAAAGACGGTGTGAATGAATGAATAAAAGAAATTAATAGAAAAAGGACAATGAATTGGTATGACTATAGAAAGGATTGAATGGAATTCAATTACCGCATGTCCCTAAAGAAGAAACGTGAGAAGCAAAACGCGTATTCAAAAACCAGACAAATACGAGTCAAGGTATACAACAAATTTCTTACCAAATTCTAATAAAAAAAAAAATCAAAATCAACAAAAACACAAATAAAAACAATAAAAATCGACTTACTTCTCTCTTGTCCATATCAGGTGACTGGAATTCATAGTACACAGGTAATTCCCGTTGATGATTGACTGTTGGGATTCAAAATTTAAGCAACTACAACAACTGTGAGTAAACAATTTTTTTTTTACCAAATCTTGCTAAAGTTAAAGTAGTCAAAGTTGCAATGAGTACGACAGCGAAAAGGAAAACAACACGCGCAGCGACCATTATGACAAAGTTTTTTGCAAAAACACACGTCTGTGTTTCAGTGAAAGTGAAACGTGTTTTTAACATGCTCGTATTTATATTTGTTGAAGTGTGACGTCATTAATGGGGATTGTGTGATGTAGGCGGAGTTTTTTTCTTTATTTTTGGGGGGAGGGGAGTGTGTTCTTATTTCCGAACCAATAAGAAACGGTTGCGTCAAGGTTAGTTTTGTTGGGCAAGGTGTAAATGAGATCTTTGAATAAGAAACGGTGGTAATGTGAAAAGAAAAAGCAAGGTAAACATCGTTTATTATAGTAATAATGGGCTATTGAAATGAGGTTTGATTCAAACGAAGGCGTCGAAGGCTGTCTTCGGGACTTGCGCACGGTATGGTTGAGCTTTATTTACCTAGATTAATGAGTTGACTCGGTGAAGGCTGAACGGAACATTCTTAAAAACTCTTATTTGCAATATGGAATGTTCCTTTCTTCGCCTAGTTTTGCGAGGTTTTGAGTTTGTTGACGACAGACTGCGGGGATACATAGTAAGTCAGTGGTTCGTGTCTTGTGAGTGTGTTTTTGTGTGAATTAAGTGTGAGTGTTGGTAAAATATATCTCATTATGCGTGTATGTTGTCTGAATTTCAATTTGTTTCTTTCAAAGTACTGTGTATGGAGGAATCGAGGGAATTTGATTGTGATTGTGAGTTAAGATGACACTTGATTCGGTTTTGTTGTTCTTTTTGCTTCGGTTTGTACGTGTGGAAATTGAGCTGACGAATGTCTAATGCGCGCTCGAAGGCGAAATCATACTGTGTGTGTTATGTAAGGAGAAGAAGAAGAAACAAAAATATTTAATAAAGAATATGTAATAAGAAAATGTAAACATGAACAAGAGGTTTAACTGCATAATTCAAAGTTCCCTGAACTATTTTTAGGAGTAAGTGTGAAAATTTCAAAATTTGTAGCGATTTTTTGTGATAGAGGCTGCCCTGTGTTTTTTTTTCTTTTCTTTGCTGCAGACCACTTACAAGACAGAATCATTTTTTTGGAGACGTTGTCGTCTGGTTTTTCCTTATAAAAATTACAGTAATTTCATATTTGTAGTGTACATTTGGAAAATTGAGATTACTTTTATTTTGAATTAAAAGTTTGGATTTAAGTAATCCGGGGAAAAATATACTTTGATTAAATTAAATTCCCACACACAGTTTCTGTGAATTACCATGTACTTTAAGATTGTGCTTAAAATATAGTGTTCGTCAAAACTTTGGCAAAAGGTCAAAGTTTTGATTTTTTAAATAAAATATGAGAATAAAGTAAAAAAAAAAATTGAAAGGTAAAAAATCAGCTCCAGCTAACGTTTTATGACGATAGCTTGCCTGCAACACACAAGAAATCAAATTTTTGGGGTGACAAATGACTGTGAGTGGGAGAAACACAAACAGACACTTGGAAACTCAAGTTATATGGCAAATTTATATACCACCTTGTTTCGTAACATCAATACACCCTTATCTATTGATTATTGATTATTTGATGGTTTAATTGATTGTTTTTGGCAGTGGTGTTTTTGCTAACTTTAGAGTCTTTGGCATGATTGAGGTTTTCATCTTTGAGAAGATAATTGAAGAAATTTTGGACCTGAAACGAAGTGGACGTTCAGTACAGTACAACATGTACTGAAAAGTTCCCTTAACCTTAATACACATTGACCAGCCTTACAATCATGGCACATGTGCAGAATTGCATAATTTTCTGCCCAGGCTGCACATACTTTTTATTTTTTTTTTTAAAAACTCAAAAATTTTCTATTTATTACTTGTTATCCAAATATTGACCGGTTCAATTAAAAATACAGAAACGTAAATTTCTCTTTTGAATTTTGTAATGCGGAAATGTGTGAATCAAGGGGCTACATTGCTACCGAAACCAATTCGCCGTGTTTACAAGTACTAACTACCTTGATACAGTATAGCAAACTATTTATTAACTTCTTTCCTCACACCAGTTACGACGACGTTTTTTCTTTCTCTACAATACTCGATGACAGTGTGAGAAATCATTTTTTCCCATCCTTCCTTCCTTCCTTCCTCCCGTTCTTTTTTTGTCCTGATGGTGACGATATAGTTATGGTGTCATTTTGCAATTGTACGTCAGACACGCGTGATCCAATCAAGAGAAAATCGAATTAAGTTGAAAATTATCAAATAAAAAATAAAAACCATACAAAAAATAGAATGTTGTCAAATATTTCACTTTTCCCTCACCCCTCAAAAATGAGATTAAGAGAAACAAAGAAAAATTTGTTGGATCAAATTAAATTAGCCTTATTTCCCACTTCAACGCTCCTCATCACGTCCCTTGGTCTTCTTTTTATAGTTTTTTTTCCCTTCTGATCATTAAAGTTGATGGCTTAACATGCAAAATAAATGTTAATTACAAGCAACCATTTTTTCCCTCCACACTGCCAACACACTAACACATAAATCACAATCATCAACCCACAAATTAAGCCTAATCATCATTTAATGGCAATCCAACACCTGCCAACTCTACGGAAATAAAGAAACAACACGATGAGAAAAATTAATCACTTTTTAATTTTTTTCATTTTATTTTCACTGAAGAAAAAAAAAACTTAGGAAAAATTTGATAATTAATAAACCCACTTGAAATTCAATGGGAAAACACAGAAAATGATGAAATGCATACGAGTTAGTTTAATGAGCACCCACTTTAACTTGTTTTTGGCGACATTGTGATGTCGTTATCACTGATGTTCCCTTCACTAATGAGTGTAGTGTCCAGTTATGCGCTTGCGCAGTTTCCCCTAATAGCTACTCGTGGGCGAGGTGTCCGGCTTCTTATTTACCTTCTTGGTCGACTTGCAACGTGCGACACGGATTTTTTCCTCATTTTACTCTAATCTTTCGACCATGAGGAGACGCTGTTTGTCATCTCTGGGTGAGGCACTTTTTTTTATTACATCTTTTTTCCCCTCCTCTTCCAACAGAAATTTTCTTTTTGTTTGTTTTTGTTAGGGTTTTAGTTTCTGATTACAGTTACTAGGTGTCGGGTTAACTCTGATGTAATGATTTTTATTGCTACTGTCGTTTTAATTATTTATTGCCCTTGGTTCTTATTACTTGTTTCCTAATTAAATTAACAAATGTCAGTGCTAAGCGGTTGATTTATTGTCATTCTAAGTGTTTATGCACTATTCTATCAGTTGCTACTGAATTTTTAGAGTGTATAAAAAATTTTATGATGTTGTAAATTTTCTTTGTCAAATGTAAGCTTATGTGATTCCATTTTTTTTTGAGTTTACTGGGGAAAAGGAAAAGTACTGACTGTGTAATTGGAAGTTGCACTGCCTGTTGCACTCTGTTGCACAGTGCGGGACATTAGGCCGAGAGTCTGTCTGTTGGTAGGGACTTGTCCACTGATGGGATTATTTTGTTGAAATGTAAAAACATATTATTGTAAAGAAATTTGTTGAAAGGAATTTATTGATTGCCTAATTGGTTATTCTGTTGTTGAATTAAAAAGTCAATTTTTTTTTTTCCTTAGGGAAAATTGGGAAAATTCATAGGGCAAATGTTATAATCTGATTACTGACTGCCATGTTCGTGGGTGTATTATCCAATACGTAATCATGTACGGTACAACTGGAGACAAAATCGATCGTCTTGTTGAACTGTTTCGTCTTAGTTTTAAATTCCGATCCAATTTCGAGAGTTTAAACGAGTTTTCCCATTTGAGTAAAGAATTTGATGTTGTAAGTTCTATTTTAAAATTGTTCGAGTTTTCTTGATACAGTGGAAAATTTATTGGGATTTTCCTCCCATGAGATTATAGCACAGGTTGCTACTAATCGATTTTTTATTGAAATCACGGATATACTTATTGGAAGAAAACAATTACACTTGTTATTGTAATCAAAACAGTTTAGGGATTAGTTGAAACGATAAATTCTCATTTAGTCAATCCTAAGCGGGTTTTTATTAAATTTTGTGTTATTTCTATTTTTTTCATCTTTTTAATCCGGTGATTCTGGCAGAAACGTGAAAATTGTATCATATAGAGAAAAATATTATTAAATTGCTCAAAGTTAATTTTATTCATCCTGAACAACAAAGTTAATCGAAACTCGATTACAAGCAATTGGAGAATGTGATTAGGAGTGAACAACATTTGATTTACTGAAATTAATGGCTTTAACGTTTAGGGAGTTGTTGATGTCGCTTTACCCATCTTTGCTAATGGCTGGATAATGACCAAGATGTATAAAAGCTCATTAATTTATGATCTAACTTACTTAACACAAATTCACTCAGGCCACTCAGTTACTAACTTTGAGTTAAAGTGCAACTTCCATAAGATGAAACCATATTTAGGCAAGTTAAAAAGGTACTTCCTGTTTCTTAACAACCCTAAAACTTAGGGAAAACCTAGCACACATCTTAAACTCTGTGTTCAGAAAATTTCGAAATTATAATCCAACCGGAAGTGCCTTTTTAATCTCTTCAAAATAGCAATGTTGATTCTTCTGTTCTGCAATGTAAAAAAGTGGAATATTCACTCATTTCTTTGTTTTTACTTTTTATTATTGCAGCAACTAGACACCCTTGCTTTTTCGCAGTATGTTTCATGCTTTTCCTACTGCCGTGCGTCTGTGACGGCGGCCGATGCGAGTATCTGTGCAGCGTGGAGGAATTACGCGACAAATGCGAGCGTTGTATGTCGCGTGTTCCCATGCGGTTTGGCAAACGCGCCCACAATGCTCACACTCGCTGGTGGAAGGACGAATCCGGTACGCGATGGTTCTGTTTCCCCGAAGACGACACTCAAGATAATTGATGTAGTTTTTTTATTTAATCATTTAGACATTGATGTTTAAAAAAATTTAATTTAAAAGGAAAAAAAAAAGAATTTGTCATGGCAACTGTAGTTTTGTTTAGTAATTTTCGGTTTGTACCAAGAATATATTCAATTCTTGGTTTGTATTTTACTTTTGTCTTTCATAACTAACATATAAACACATTTGAAACAAAAAAAAAAGGTTTTTATAACTTCTTTTAATTATTACTTTGATTATTTACATACTTTTTTTAAATCAAAATAATTTAAAATCATCGTATCTCAAACTTTATCCCGTGTGTGGGTTGTGGATTACTGTAAAGAAGAGAAAATTTCAGGTTAGTAATGATTTCATTCTTAATTGAAAGGTTAGAGTTTATGACAAATTAATTTTCTTCCCGAGACACTAACAAGTAACAAGGTCACGTTACTAAAGGTTAACACCTTCTGGACGTGGGTTTTATTGCGCAATATGTAAATCGAAGCTTCGATTCTAGTCCTTAGTTTTATATATAGAAAGAGGCACACTTTTGTACATCGAGGAAAATGCCATAGGTTTATATAAACCTCTCTTCTGATCATTATCATTCTCAGAAGCCATGCATGTACTCTATAACGTGGTCATCCCACTACTATGAACGATTAATAAGACCGCCTTCATGTTTATAAGTGTGTGAATGTTGATAGCAAAACAAAAAGCCCTCAGAATTGAATTTACTGATGATTTACATTCAAAATCCCTGCCCTAGTTGACTTGGAACAAACCATAAAAGAAGGAAGTTGTCCAGGATCAGCAAAATCCCATTCTGAAGACATTGCAATTGTTTTTGCAGGTAGGAAAAGGGTTACCCTTGTAAAAATGGCTCGGCAGAATCAAGTTTTACACATAAATTATGCATAAACTCTGCATACAGAATGAAAAATGCAGGATGAATTTTTATCGCATGCATGTTGCAATATGCACAATCAGTGCAGAATATTTGCATACAGTATTATGCAGACTGGACATTGAATGCATGATTTTTTTTCTGCGGAATTCTGCAGAATAATTTTATAAGGGAAATACACTGGCCATAATTTTTTGTGAATCTGCAAAAACTTTCTTACGTGATGTGATTGATTAGTTTAATACCACAATCTAAAGAAAGCTCTCTGGGGTGTGATTTATTTACAACTAATCACCTTCAAGTGGATCTGCTTGACAAAGCGCAACTGCTTATTTTATCGCACTTGGTTATTACTAATACTACCGATATCAATTGCCTTATCTTTATTTTAAGTTGAACAGAGTGCAACTTAGTAAAAGAGATTTAAAGTTTACAAAATTGTAAAAGGGAAAAAATTCACAAACAATCAAAAATGATCTTGGCAGGCTTTTGAAAACAAAATAAAGCAAAGAAATTCAAGGACTTTGATTCTCAGAAGAGAAATCCTGATAGTGATGTTTTCTAAACGGTTGTTTTAATCATTTCTTGGAAATATGGGTTCTTCCCCTTTTTTCATGCGAAGGAAAAATCTACACAATCAATCGATCTGAAAGGGAGAATATCAATTTTCAAAACAATAAATAAAGTGGGAGATGAAAGCTTTGAGTTCGCTGCCCCTTCACTTCCCTGCAGTGCTTGACTCCCCGTTTCAAGCAAATATTTTCAAATAAATATTAAAATATAAGTAAATACCTATAGTCAATTTCGTGGACTGTCTTCTGAGGAATTGTCGTCGCACACAACGCCGTTCGGTCCTTCCCTACAGTTTTTGTTTTCCGCTTCGCGTTTTCCTGGCGATTGAAGCGATTGAAGGTAATCTTGTGCTTTCAGAGCTTCCAATGCAGATTGGGCATCGCATCCGTCCATGAACCCGTTCAAACCTAATGCGCATGCATTTCTTTTGCCGGGAGAGTTTATGGAATTTACGTAATCTTTGTCTAATCGATTCTGCCATGCGTTGTTTGCGTCGCATCCTTCCAATGCACCGGGAAGACCCATGTTACAAGTACGTTTCCTGGTGTAAAAAAGAAAATAAAGGAAATTACAGTACGGTAACTAAATTAAAATTCATCTCAGCTCAAAACTAATTGAAATAAATTACACCTGTACGACTTCACTGCAAAACAAGTAACGAAATATCGAGTTCCCGTTTTAATTGCCTTTGTTTTTGACCTCATAATTCACAACGTTGTAAATCAACGACATTTGGAATCGATTACAATCGAGCCAAGCTATATGCCAGTATTAGTTTCACATAACTGTGACCCATTTTGTGGTAGACATATGGTACAAGTACATACGTTTAAAATTCAACGATTTTGTTATGATTTTTTTTTTGAAGATTTTGCGATTTTGTGATGATTTTGAACGAGTTTGTGAGGATTTGGAACGATTTTGTGACGGTTTGGAGGATTTTTTGAACAATTTTTGAAAATTTTGCAATTTTCTGAAGATTTTTGGGATTTTTAACCTTGGAGGACGGGGGCAATCGCCTCAACCGCCCTCCCCATGGATCCGCCCATGCAGTCTAGTGATCTTCTGGCGTACGTATCAAAACTCAGAACCGTACTTACTGAAGACGAGACAATTGCTGGTCCCATTCGTTGACGAGTCGTTTCAATTTCGCAAGTTGTTGACGTCTGGAATAGAGTTCTCTCGCTTGTCTGCAAGAAAATAAAATCAAGAAAAGATTCTCCATAATATGACACTACTACAATTGTCATACCTTTCTAGCAATTGGTCGCACAAAGCGAGATGGATGCAAGCGAACGCGCAGATGAGGACTATTGCACGAGAGGCCATGTTGGTAACTGATGCCCACTTCGGTTTTCGTCTGTGTCTTATAAGGAAACAGATCTACGTCTGTCGCACGTCTGTTTTGATTACCTGTGAAGTGCAATGTATAGTGCTGGGCGTGGGTGAGGAGGGGGGTAGGGCATCTGTCATGGACGAGTGCCTCTAACGTTGTTTTTTTTTCCCCTGTCCCTCGGATTTCCCAATTGCGGATATAGGGTGAGGTTGGGCAGTTGTTAATTAATGAAAAACGCCATCTGGGTGGATGCGAAGTGTGGTGATAAGCCGTCGTTGTACAGTCGAATTGCGTTCCGCATCTAAATGAAGAGCCAATCGTGGTGATTGAATGCCCCCTTCCCTCTTGTCGGTGGCGCAATATAAGAGGCTTTATTAAGGGTTTGTTGTTTTCATACGGGCCTTTATTGTTTGTCCATCTTTTAATAAATTGTCAGTTGATTGACGCTTTTCATATGAAGTTTTGTAGTCACAACTCCTGATAGTTGACAGGATTATTATTATTTTTCATCTTGTCTTTATTGTGTGATGTCACCACTCGAGTAATAATTGGGTTTTCATATAGTTTTGTTGTGACATAACCCTTAATATGACGGTATCAAAATTTCAAAGTATAAAATTCTCTTGTTGTGGTACCAATTAGTGATAAACCACATAGTAACAAGTGTTAGTGAACTTTATTCAGTCGAAACATTTTTTTTTACAACCAAAGGGCCAAAAGGCCTTAAATTTATCTTTAGATCATTAGTTTAATCACTTATACAAATGTCAGAAAGTTGGTTTACAGTTTTTATAGTTTTTATAGTGGAACAACAGCAGTAAACATTATTTGTCTATTTTATTACCATAAAAGGTCATTTTACCTTATTAGGTATTAAACTTTCCCCTCTAACCCTCCTCTCAGATTGATTAATGTAACAAAATTCAGACAAAATTTTATTTGAAAAAAAAAAAAAAATCTAAATAACATCCTGAGTTACAATCTCTCAGACTCATACATCACTGCCAAGTGGCAGAAATTCGAACTAATTTTTTTTTATTCATAATAAAATAAAAACAAAAAAACAAAGTTGAATGAGGATCCCTTCCTGCTGATAGACTCCAATTAAAACACTATTTAAAAGCCACACACATGGCAAATGACTGTGACCTTTTAACATTTACTAACGGTTCGAACCGGAAATATTCATTCAACAATGTTGTC